>JAKSZT010054466.1:7186701-7296913 GCA_026826555.1 Tolypeutes matacus | reverse complement strand
AAAAAAAAAAAAAATATATATATATATATATATATATATATAGCATATACTCTATACTGTATAAGGAAGAAAAATAAAATGGCACATAATCTTCCTGCTTTCACATAACTCATTTTGATAATCAAAAAACCAAAACAAAGAAAAGCCACATATTTACATGATAGAAATTTTAAAGACATTAAAAGAGCTTTTTATATACAACCATCCCAGGATATAAAGGTTTAATTAGCCTATAATGAAGAGAAAAATGTAATCATAAAGAACACTCAATCCGAAAAGAGGTAGAAAAGGATGAAAAATGAACAAAGAAAATATAAAGCAAACAGTAAGATGGTAAACATAAGCCTCGCCATATCACTAATTACATTAAATGTAAATTAACAAAACACACATCATTTAAGATGCTAAGATTATCAGACTGAATAAAAAGCTGTCTTAAATAGGAAGACACAGGTTAAAAATAAAAAGATATTGTGTTTTCTGAATAAGTTTTCTGAAAACTTACAGCTTTTCTAATAAAAACATTTTAAAAAGAAAAAAACAAAAGGATAGAAAAAGATATACTTTAAAAACACAAATCATAGAAAAGAAGGAGTAGCTAAATTAACATTAGCAAAATAAACTTCAGAAGAAGGAATATTAACAGAGATAAAGACAGTTTCATAATGTTAAAAATACATGAAATAAAAACTGAAAGAAATGAGGAAAAATAGACAAATCCATTGTAAATTTCAACATTTCTCTATCAATAATTGATAAGCAAGTAAACAAAATCAGTAAGAATACAGAAGATTGGAACAAGCTCTATCAAGCCCCTTGGCCTAGTTTACATATATCGAGTGCTATACCTAATAGGTGCAGAATACATTATTTTCTACTGCACATGAAACATTTAATAAAATTAATTATATGATGGAGCATAAAACACATCTTTCTACATTTTTAAAAATATATTTTTATTACAGAAGTTATGAACTTACAAAACCATCATGCACATGTATAGAATTCCCCTACAACAGCCCTTCACCAACACACACCATTGTGGAACCCTTGTTAAAGATTATGAGATAATATCATCAGACTCTTATCACTTAACTATGGTCCATAGCATACATTTGGCATATTTTTTTCCATACTCCCATGTTAGGAACAGAGTACATCTTTGGCATTGATGCAAGAATATTACAGTATTGCTGTTAACTATAGTCTATAGATTATATTAATTATATTTTTTCCATGCTTCTCCATATTCCTACCACCCTGCAGTACTGACGTACATCAGTTCTAGGTAACAGAAGGACATTCTTGCATTTGTGCTATTAACCACAGTTCTCCTCCACCTTGGAGTTTACTGTATTATTCAGTTCCTAGATTATTCTCTAGCTTTCTTTCAATTGACATTTACATCCTTAGACTACCCTTTTCAGCCACAATCCTATTTGTAAACCAGCTGCTACTCACTATGTTATCCATTTCCACACTTACAGTCGATTAAAACTTCTACTTACATTAAGTATCAATACTCCTTCACAGCCCTGCTCTTATCTCCTAATAACCTATACTCTAGGTATAGGTTATTAAAACCAAATTCTAGGTTTTAACTCAATGTGCTTATTCTTTGTATGTAGTTCATATTAGTGAGACCATGCAATATTTGTCCTTTTGTGTCTGACTTATTTCATTTAGCATAATGTCTTCAGGATTCATCCATGTTATCATATGTGTCCAATTTCATTTCTTCTTACTGCAGCATGGTATTCCATTGTATGTGTATACCACACTTTGTTTATCCATTCATGGTTTGATGGACACTTGGGTTGTTTCCATCTTTGGCAATTGTGAACAGCACTACTATGAACATCAGTGTGCAGATGTCTATTCATGTTACAGTTTTCAGTTCTTCTGACATCTCACTGCATTTAAAGAATTAAAATCATGGAACATGTTCTCTGACCAAAACAGAATTAAACTAGCAACCAATAAAAGAAAGATATCAGGAAAATCCCCAAATAGTTGTTAATTAAAGAACACACTTTTCAACATCTTATGAGTCAGAAAAGAAATTAGAAGGGAATATTAGAAAATATTATGTATTGAATGAAAATGAAAGTACAATCTTATCAAAATTTGTGGAATGCAGCTAATGCAGTCCCTGGTAGCTTTAAGTACTCATATTAGAAAAGAAAGATTTAAAAATCAATGTCTAAGCTTACATCTTAAGAAGCTAGAAAAGGAAGAGCAAATTAAACCCAGGGTACGTAAATGGAAGGAAATAATAAAAATAAAAACATAAATCAATAAAATAGAAAATGAACAGATGAAAGAGCAAATCTGTGAAACCAAAAGTTTGTTCTTTGAAAAGGTTTATAAAATTGATAGCTATGCTAACCAAGACTAAAAGAGGAAATACAAATTACTAATATCAGAAATGAAAGAAAGCGTATCATTACAGATGCTACAAATATTAGGAAGATTAAAAGAGGGTATTCAAACTCTTTTATTCCAGTAAAATTTTTAAAAACATAGATAAAACAGTATAAATTCCTTGAAAGGTAAAAATTATCAAAACCGGTAAAAGAAAAAATAGACAATCTAAGTAGCTCAATGTATTAGTCAAGGTTCTCTCGGGAAACAGAATCAACAGGAGATATCTGTCAATATTATGAGATTTTATAAGAGTCTCTCACGTGACCGTGGGGATGCACAAGTCCAGGTTCCGCAGATAGGCTGCAAACCAGGGGCTCCGATGAAAGTCCAGTGAAAGGTCCTTGATGAGTTTCTGGGAGCAGATGGCTGTCCAAAGACAAGCTGGGAAATTCTCTCTGAATGTTGAGATCAC
The DNA here is from genome assembly GCA_026826555.1 of Tolypeutes matacus. Lineage (NCBI taxonomy): Eukaryota > Metazoa > Chordata > Mammalia > Cingulata > Chlamyphoridae > Tolypeutes > Tolypeutes matacus. The sequence continues at coordinate 7,294,074 of JAKSZT010054466.1, read as the reverse complement.
TTCCCCTTTTAAGGTATTCAACTGATTGGATAAAAGCATCATCCATTGCTGACAGCAGTCTCCCTGATTGATGCAAATGTAATCAGCCATCCATTTTTGGACTCACTGGTGACCAAATTCCATAAATGTTCTTGTATTACAATTAGCCCAGTGCTTGCTGGACCAAATACCTGGATACAATTACCTGGCCGAGTTGACACATTAGCCTAACCATCACACTCTATATCTATTGAAGAGAATGAATTTGTACTTAAAAACTTTCCCGTAAAGAAAAACTTTAGACCCAATGGCTTCGCTGGTGAATTCTCTTAAATATTTAAGAAGTATATAATACAAACTGTTTCCAAAAATAGGAGGCAACACTTTCCAGCTCATTTTATGATGCCAGCATTACCTGTTATTGAAACCATACAAAGATGTGAAACACACAGACACACACACAAAGAAACTGTAAATTAATATCCTTATGGACATAACTGTAATATACCTTAACAAAATAATATCAAATCCTGCAAGATATGAAAAGGATAACACATCATAACAAAGGGGATTATCAGAGAAATGCGAGGTTGGTTTAACATTTGAAAATCAATCAGCACATTAATACACCAATAGAATAAAGGTGAAAATTTGTTTGATCATCTCAGTAGACGCCGAATAAGCATTTGACAAAATTCAGTACCCATTAATGAATTTTTTAAAAACTCAGTAAAGTATAAATAGAAGGATTCTTACTTGACCTGATAAAGGTAATCTATGAAAAACTTGGAACTAACATCATTTGTTATGGGAGTGCTTTCTCACATAGATGGAGACTGTACAATCATTGCTCTCATCACTTCTTTTCAACATTGTACTAGAAGTTCTAACCAGGCCAGTAAAGCAAGAAACAAAGAAAATCTTACAGATTGGGAAGAAATCAATAATAGATGACATGACTGTAAACATAGAAAATAAATTTAATATGATGGTCAATATGTAAAAATCAATTATATTTTTATATTCTATCAGCACCCAATTGGAAAAAGAACCATACAAGTTGTTGCATGTATTAGTAGTTCATTCCTATTTATTTCTGAATAGTATTCCATGGTCAGTCATTTTTTTATAAAGTTACCAAGGTAATATAAGGGTAGAAAGACAGTCTCCTCAATAAATGGTGCTGAAATATCTGGATATTTATATGGGGGAAAATGAACCTTGTCCCTTACCCCACAACATACATAAAAGTTAACTACAAATGGATAATTGATCTAAACTTGAAAACTATAAATCTTTTAGAGGAGAAAATCTTCCTGACCTTGATGTAGGCAAAGATTTTTTTAGGTAGAACACAAAAAGCACTAAGCATTAAAGAAAAAATAAAGTGGACTTCATCAAAATTGAAAATAATACCAAAAGATACTATTGAAAAAGAAAAAAAGAAAAGGCAAGCCACATACTGGTAGAAAATATTCTTGATGCATATATATTTGACAGAGAACTTGTTTTCAGAATATATAAAGAACTCCGTAAGAAGACTACCTAATAATTCAATTGACAAAAGATATGAACAGACATTTCACAGAAGAAAATATACAAATGACCAGTAACACATGAAAAGATAATATCATTAGCCATCAGAAAAAAGCAAATTAAAAATTACAGTGACATACCACTTCACACTTAGTAGAATTGCCAAAAGTTAAAAAAACTGATAATACTAAGTATTGCCATGGATTTAGAACAACTGGAACTCTCACATATTGCTGTTGGAGTATAAAATGTCACAAAAAGGGAAGTGGATGTAGCTCAGGCAACTGGTCTCCTGCCTACCACATGGGAGGTCACTGGTTTGCACCCCAGTGCCTCCTAAAGAAGACAGCGAGCTGTTGCTACAGGCAGGCACAGCACACTGACACAAGAAGAGACAAAAGAAGAAAAAACATAAAGAGAGACACAACAAAGCAGGGAGCAGAGGTTCCCAATGCCTCCTAAAGAAGACAGTAAGCTGACGCAACGGGCAGGCACATTGAGCTGACGCAACAAGATAACACAAAAAGAGATGCAGGGAGAAAAAACATAATGAGAGACACAACAAAGCAGGGAGTGGGGGTGGCTAAGCAATTAGGCACCTCCCTCCCACATCAGAGGCCCGGGTTTGGCTCCTGTTGCCTAGTCCTAAAGAAACAAGGAAGACAGACAGACACAGCAAGCGCAAACAACAAGGAGGTGCAGATCAATAAATAAGTCTTTGAAAAAAAAAGTCACAGCAAGAGAATTGAAAACATGTCCACAGAAAGACTTGTACTATTCTTAATAACCAAAATAAAAAACAATCCTAATTTAGAATAAATTTTATGCTATATTTGTACAATGGAATATTCTTCAGCAATAAAGGGAAGAATTATTGAGGCATACAGTAATATGGATGAATCTCAAAAACATTTTGAGTAAATGAAGCTAGACACAAAAGTGAAATATATGATTCCATTTATATGATACACTAAAATAGATAAAACTCCTTTAGTGATAAAAACCAGAACAATAGATAAGTTGGACTTCCTCAAAATTTAAAACTTTTGGGAAGCAGATGTGGCTCAAGCGATTGGGCTCCCATCTCCCATATGGGAGATCCTGGGTTAGCTTCCTGGGACCTCCTGGTGAAGGTGAGCTGGCCCACGCAACGAGCTTGTCTGCGCAGAGAGCTGGCCCATGCAGAGTGCTGACACAACAAAAAGAGACAGAGGAGAGACAGTGAGAGACAAACCAGAGAGCTGAGGTGGCTCAAGCAATTGAGTCCCTGTCTCCCATATTGGAGGTCCCAGGATCAGTTCTTGGTGCCTCCTAAAGAGAAGATGAGAAGAGAAGACAAGCAGACACAGAACACACAGCAAATGGACACAGAGAGCAGACAGGAGCGCAAAACAATGAGAGGGGAATAAATTCTTTAAAAAATTATTTTCAAACTTTTGTTCTTCAAAGAGCACTATCAAGTGAAAAGACCACCTACAGAATGGGAGAAAATATTTGGAAACCATATATCTGATAAGGTACTTTTATTCAGAATATATAAAGAACTCAACAATAAAAAGACAAACTCAATTTTTTTTTCAGTTTTTTAAATGGGCAAAGCATTTGAATAGACATTTCTCCAAAGAAGATATACAAATGGGCAAAAAGCACTTGAAAAGATGTATCTTTAGTCATTAGAGAAATGCAAGTTGTGACCTGATGATCAAAATAGTGTTAATAATACTTTGGTTTATTGCCTACTTTTGTAATTGATGGAGAGTAAATTTCAATAATACTTTAGTGAAAATAAAGACATATTTTTCCATCCAACTTCAAAAAAAAAAAACCCAATGAGACATCAATTCTACCTACTAGGAAGGCTAGAAGCAAAAAGACAATATCAATGTTGTCAAGAATGTGGAGAAGTTGAAACCCTTATACGTTGTGGGAATGTAAAATGGTACAGCCACTTTGGAAAAGTCTGGCAATTTCTCACAGAGTTTAACAAAGAGTTACCATATGACTCAGCAGTTGCACTCCTAGATATATACCCAAGAGATATGAAAACATATGTCCACACAAAAACTTATACACACATGTTTATGGCAGCATTATAGACAATAGAAAGTAGAAATAACCCAATTGTCCATCAGCTGATAAATGAACTTAACATAATGTGATTTATTCTTACAATGAAATATTATTCAGCTATGAAAAGGATTGAAGTACTCATGCACACTACAATATGTATGAATCGTGAAGTATGCTAAATGAAAGAAAGCATACACAAAAGGCCACATACTGCATGATTCCATATATATAAAATGTTAAAAATAGACAAAAAGTAGATTAGTGGTCACTGGGGTTGGGGTGGGAGGTATGGGAAGTGATTGCTAATAGTTATGGGGTTTCTTTTGGGGGTGATGAAAATGTTCTAGAATTTAGATGGTGAGCAATGTACGACTTTGGGAATATAGTAAAAACCACTGAATTGTACACTTTAAAAGGGTTAGCATCACAGTGTGTGATTTATATTTCAAAACACTGGTAGTTAAATCAGATTAGAAAGTGATCCTGGGGTGTTTGATTACTTAAAAATACCAGAAAACTTTTTTGAGTGATAAAAATGTTCTATATCTTGATGGTTAGATGGGTATATACATTTATCAGAACTCATCAAACTGCATTTTAAATAGGTACTCTTAGAACCAAGCTTTTAAAAATATTCTATAAATAATCCATTGGACCAACATGTGTTTTATTTTGGAATCACTAAGAGTCCAAAGCAATCATCTCTTCCTCCATTGTAGGAACCTTTTTAAATTCTTTTATGGATTGCCTCAACCATTCAGATTGTGGCCAAGGCTTTTTATATTAAGAAGTGTTCTTCCTTATTTTGAACTGAAATCTACCTCCTAACTTTGATGTGTTTCTCCTAGTCTGTGCTCAGAGCTACATCACCAACATAATTGTGGGTCTGTAATATTCAGGCACTGTGTGAGCGCTTTCCGGTATTATTAGAGGCTCAGCTATATGAAATACAACACCCACGATTACCTTTAAACCAAGTCTGAATCCAAAGTCTTTCTACTATGTCCTTCCATAAGACAGCCTTTCAGATTTAAAGACACCCCTTGTGCTCACTAGATTACTTTTTTCTAGGCTGCAAACCACTATTTCACATAGGAGTGTTTAGACTTTTTGTTATCTTTGTTAACCTTCTAAGAGTAGTACCCAGAACTGTGGGATTAATTCCTCTTATTCTAGATAATATATATCCATGAAAGTAGGCTAAGATTGTATTTGCTCTTAGTTAACACTCTTAACACTTTTTCACACAGTACAGTTACTCTTTAAAGGTAGTCCTTTTAAGAAAATTAAGTAGTTGGGAACCACTGTTCTGAAAATCAGGATCTGAAAGATTTTTTATTCTGTTACATAGCATACTTTTCTTTTCAGCTTTTATGTCATCAGCAAATTTATAAATATTACAACCTCATCTTTATCCAAGAGGTTAATAAAAATGTTAGATGACACGGAGCTGAGTGACAACCCTGCATTACTCTTTCAGAGAAGTTAGTACAGCTTAATATCAACCATTAATCAGTTTGGACCCTGTGAATTGATTTTGTATGTATTTTTCTCTCTTCTTCCTATAGAATATAGGCTTACAGAAATTACAAAACTAGTTTTCTTAAGGTACATCTGCTACAAGCAATATATGTATAAGATATACATCAGTCATACTGACAGTGAATCTTCTGTGAGCGTGGTCATTACTAAAATAGAATATTTACTTTTCATTTTTATCAGTTATGCTTGCACATAATTTAAAGGAATCAATTAGTTCTATAACACTTGTTAAGAAAACAAAGTTCTCTAAATGATTGCCTCCACAGGGGTAATACTTTAACATTTCTGCTGTTACTTTTATATTTTTCTCTACATCTCCAAGCATTATCTTCCTTTCTCTATGTGAGAGAGGCTTGATCTCATTTTTACCATCTCTCCCCACCATAAATGCATGGACACATGTACGCATTCATTTATACTTCCCATCTTCCCAAAATAGTAATCATTATTGAATGTTATTTTTATCAGTTATGCTTGCACATAGTTTAAAATAATCAAATAGTTCTACAAGACTTTTTATTTATTTTTTTATTTTATTTTATTTTTTTTTAAGATTTTATTTATTTATTCATTTATCCCCCCCTTGCTGCTTGTGCTCGCCAGGTCAGCCAACCACGCCGCGCGGGCGGACCCGCCCTCACCAGGAGGCCCCAGGAACCGAACCCGGGGCCCCCCATATGGTAAACGGGAGCCCCACTGATTGAGCCACAGCCGCTTCCCTATAAGACTTTTTAAAGAAAGTTTTTATGACCATGTAAATGATATGCATAGCTGAGCCATGTAGTATAATATAATTCAGGGTTTTTCAACCTCATCACGGCTGACTTTCTGGGCTAGAAATTCTTTGTTGAGGAGTCTCCTGTGCATTATAAAATGTTCAGCAACATCTCTGATCTCTACCCAAGAGATGCCTCCAATCAATTCCCCAAGTTGTGACAACCAAAAATGTCTCTAGACATTGCCAGATGTCCCCAGGAGGTGGAGGAGAGAAACATCCCCTGGTTGAGACTATGATTGCTTTTCTTTTCCTGTCCTTTTTTTGGAGATCAAAGATTGGAAATTTCAGCATTAATAATATAAACTTTTAATTAATTCTCCCATTTTCGTGACAGAACTATTACTTTCATCTATGTTTGATGACCTCTAGCCTTCAGCCAGGAGAGGGTAAACAAACAGTTGCCTAGTACATGGGATTGGGACATGGATCTGGGGTCTGTATCTTAAAAAGACTTTCAATGAGCTCTCCTATTTTTAGCCACATCTTTATCCATATTTCCAGAGGTGTACAGTATTGTCAGTTCCCAGGCCTTTTGAAGTTTTGCATTGTCAGTCAGGTAGTAGGTTGGCTATCTCAACAGTCAGCTTAGGTTTCAGCTTCCACAGGTCTACTGAGTCAGTTATCACTGTCATGTGCTTTCTGAAATTCACCAATTTGATTGCTCTTGTCTTTTCTCTTGTTCTATTTATCCTTCTGGGTTTCTTTTTTTCTCTCTATTCCCTTCTTTTTTTCTATCTTTCTCTCTTTATTATTGTTTACTTGGGATATTGGGAGAGAGCAGAAGTAAATGAGAAAAGAAAATAAATCTTTGATTTCTTCCTATACATAGACATTTTCTTGATGAAATTAATGCTACTTAATGTTGCAACTCAGCTATTTTTATCTCTTAGGAACTGACAACATTAAAGTCTCAGTTAAACTCACAATCTGTGGAGATCACGAAACTGCAGATAGAAAAGCAGGAGCTGTTACAGAAAACAGAAGCACTTGTAAGTTATTTCTCTTTTTCCTTCTGAAAGGTCATAAACACTAAGGTTGGTATAATATTATTTCTCAGTCACTATGAAAAAGAAGTAAATTTGCCAGATAGCATCTTCTTTTTAGATTATTCATCAGCCAGTGTGCTAGTCATCCAGGCTTTTTGCCCAAAGCAGCAGTCATGTTATAGTAAGACTTAACAGGTCAGCTTACTCAGTTACTTACTGGTTTCTTCTGCGATGAAATAATACTGGTGAAACCCTTGAGAGTTCATGATATTAAAAATGAGATGCCAGAAAGAAGTTATGCAGATATTCTTTCTTAGTTGGCCTAATTGACCAAAAATATTTCAAGCTTACATTTATTACTTCCATACCATGAGATAAAACTGAGTATCAAATGAATACTTTAAGTTCTAGAATAAAGGCAGTGCAGATTTTTAGGGAAATATTTGTTAGGGAACAAATAATAATTTGTTCTCCTATACTCCTTCACATCTCCTGTTGATAGAAATTGATTATATTTGAAGCAAGAAAAAATCAGCTTCCTTAATTTCCTTAATAAAATACCAATTTTCTCAGTATTGGTCTGGTTTCTAGGGAGCTCCCTTCACTGAATGACAGTAAATAGCTATAGTTAATTTTTATATAGCTCCTAAAGAAAGTTTTTTTGTTTGTTCATTTATTTGTTCAACAAATTTATAATGTGTGCCTTCTCTGTACAAGGTACTATTCTAAATGCTGAGACTATGACAGTAAATTGGACAAACAAGGGAAAAGGCGGTAAATTGGTGGACAGAAAATTTTATAATTTCAGATAAAGACTTCCTTGAAAACAATAAAGTATAGCAATGAGATAGAATGACTGGTAGAGCTGAGAAAAGCTCTTTTAGATATGGGTGGTCAAGGGAATATTGTGGCAATTGATATTTGAGAAGGATAATCTAAAAAGAAAGCTGACTTTCCATTTGTCTACGCTTTCTAATCTCTGATCAATGTCACCAGATTAGTTGGGGAGTAATCTTCAAAGTAGGGTAAAGGCTACTCTTTGGAGTGGGAAACAAAATATTACAGCCTCCAATTATATTTATCTTTCTCCACCTTTACAATTTCTATTTTCATGTATGTGTTTTATAACATACATGATATTATATTGGAAGTACATGGTCAATTTTATTTTAGCTGAAAAGAGTATGCCATCAACAAAGTTAGGGGTCCCTGCCCTGATCAAGATGGTGGATTGAGGAACTCCAGTGCTCTGCCCCCCCATAGAAATTTTGAACAAACAGCAAGAACTGATAAAAAGCTCCAGAAAACAGTTAAAGGATTGAAGTAACAGGGTGAATGCTGAATCAAGAAAAAGGCAACATAAAAATGGTAGGTTGCTGGCTCCTCTCCTGACCCCTCACCAGCTGGGTGCAGAACAACTCATCCTCTCAGTGCAAGTTGCATGTCCCTGGTTCTGGAGTGAGCAGAATAACACTTGTGCAAATATTGTGAACATATATGTCTGGGTTAGTCTGTTTGATGGTAGCCTGAGGTACTGAACCAGGTCATTTGTCCCAAGTTCACCCTCTGTGGCAATTTCATATTATTTATGAATTCCAAAAAGAGATATTCATTATATTTATATACTGGTCTGTTCCTCTGGGCATGATACCCTTTGAATGTATTAAATTCAAAGGTTTTACATTTATTTGATTATGTTAAGATTAGTTCTTTGAGTCTTTGATTTGACCACGTCATTAGGGCATGCAGGGTTGAGTCCCTGCCCCCTTGGTGGGCTATATAAATGGACACTCATTCAAGGAGAACACAGAAGAAATACATGGAGGAATACAGAGAGCTCCATAGACATGGAAGAGGAGAGAACTTGTCAGCTTTGATTCTGTGCCCCCAAGAAGAGAGATGAGCCATTCCCCTGATAGTTTGCAGGTGTCCTTGTGAAGAGAACAGAGCAGCTGAGCCCAGAAAGAAACAAGCCCTCCAGCCTACAGCTGGGATCGGAAGAAGCTGGGCCCACAGAGCCTTAAGAAAGAGCAAAGCTGAAGCCTCATAAGTGTTGCCCACCATCTTGCTTCAACATGTGGCGACAGATTTTGGTGAGGAACTAACCTTGAGTTGAACTCTTCAGGGCCTTGTAACTGTAAATTTTTACCCCAAATAAACACCCTTTATAAAGGCCAACAGATTTCTGGTACTTGGCATCAACACCCTTTTTGGCTAACTAATATACCCTCCCAGAATTTGCCTTGAGTATAGAAGACAGCTCGCAGAGCTTTCATACAGGACACTGTACAATAACATTCAAATCACAGCTGCCTGAGGCACAGTTTGCAACAGTGTCCAGGAACTTGAGGAAATGCTCTTTCCTAGGGAAAGGGAATATTCAGATCTGTGTAAATGGGGGAATAGCTAGAGCTATGCATGGACAGTATGCGTGTGCAGAAAGGACCAAGGAGGACAATATGCTTTTGCCTTGACTATTCTTTCTCTAAACTCATTATATGAATAAGCTTCAAAGGAGAGCACACCTGAAGGCCAATCTGCAAAGACTGGAAAAGGTGTTTTGTTGTTGTAGTTGTTGTTAGCTCTTGGCTTAAAAAGAAGGCTGTCATAATACTAGCTGGATGCAAGTTTAAGGAACAGATACCCTAGAGTCTAAATTCCAGTGATAACACATTAAAATATCAAAATATTCAGGTTTCAACAAAAAATTACAAAACATAAAGATAGCAGAAGCAGTGACCTAGGCAAAGGAGAAGATTAAAGCATTAGAAGCCTTTAGCGAGGAGGACCAGACCTGTTACATACCACACTTTGAAAAATGGTCCCAAGAGACTTCCAGGAAGATGGCTGAGTATGGAGCTGCAGGGCTCATTCCTCTTCCAAAACACCTAGCTGACAGAAGAAACTGTTCAAAACACTTGTTCTAGTGTTCCAGAGACTAGGGTAGTACTGTGCAGCATCCAGGGAAGAGGAGGATGAAGAGACTAAGAAACCAAAATAAGAGACTGATTAACTCCCTCAGCCACAGTTGCAGACACCCATCTCCACCTTGAAGGCAAGCAGCATCAGGTCCAGTTTCTGCTGAGGACAGGGAGGGCCACAGAAAGCCTCCCCAAGATCAGGGCAGGACGTGGCCCAGTAGTGACACAGCTTTTGGCTGGCAATTTTGGCTGCTGGGTCCAGCTGTTATACCCCATCTGGACAGATACCACTGCACTATTGATTTAATCTTCGTCAGAGCCAGCAAAGGGTTAAAAATACTGTACCTTTTTACGGCTGCAGGGAATAGGTTATCAGAGCACCATCTACTGGGAAGACCAGGAAAGAGCATGCTTGGAGAGCTGAGCAAAAAAAGGGGGTTTTGGTGTCTTTCCTGAACTTCTCCCCAGGGCCCTCTGGAACTGGTCTGCATCCCCTCTGTGGGTCCTTGACCTGGTTTTTGACTGGGAAATGCTGACAAAGTATAATGGCAAATTACAGCCTTAACACAAAGCCGGTTAACACCAAAATCCTAGACACAAGAGAGAAACTTACCATCTGAGTAAATTCATCAAGATAATCAGATGCTCAGACATCAGCAAAAAATTATAAGCCATACTAAGAAACAGGAAGATAGGGCCCAGTCAAAGGAACAAATTAAAAATTTGGAGGAGATACAGAATTTGGAACAACTAATCAAAGATTTCAAACAAATCTCCTAAATCAATTCAAGAAGATGAAGGGAAAATATAGTTAAAGACATAAAGGATATTAATAAGACACTGGGTGGGCATAAAGAAGAAAACATGGAAAGAACAAAAACAGAACTTATAGGAATGAAAGGCAAAATAGATGAGATTTAAAATACACTAGAGGCATACAGTAGCAGATTTGAACAGGCTGAAGAAAGGATCAGTGAGCTAGAAGACAGGACACCTGAAATCGAACTGACAGAAGAACAGATAGAGAAAAGAATGGAAAAAATTGAACAAGGTCTCAGGGAAATGAATGATAGCATAAAGCACACAAATATACACGTCATGGGTTTCCCAGAAGGAGAAGAAAAGGGAAAAGGGACAGAAAAAACTTTGAAGAAAAAATGGCCAAAACTTTCCCTACTCTTATGAAACACATAAATATACATATCCAAGAAGCGTATGTACTCCCAACAGAATCAATCCAAAAGACCTACCCCAAAACACGTACTAATCTGAATGTCAAACACCAAAGATAAAGATAATTCTAAAAACAGTGAGGGAAAAGCAATTCATCTCCTACAAGGGAAGCTGAGTTCTCATTAGAAATCATGGAGGCAAGAAGGCAATGGTATGATATTGACGGTATTGAAAGAGAAAAACTACCAGACAAGAATTCTTTATGCGGCGTAACTGTCCTTCAGAAATGAGGAAGAGTAAAATATTCACAGATAAACAGAAACAGAGAGTTTTTAACAAGAGAACTGTCAAACAAGAAATATTAAAGGGAGTTCTGCAAGCTGAAAAGAAATGACAGGACAGAGAAGCTTGGAGGAGAATGTAGAAATAAAAATCATCAGTAAGCGTAACTAAAAAGGTTAAAAAAAAAAAAAAAACAGACAAAAATAAGATGACATATAAAAGCCAAAGGATAAAATGGTTGAGGTAAGTACTGCCTTTATAGAAATAACATTGAATGTTAATGGATTAAAAGTCCCAATGAAAAGACACAGATTGGCAGAATGGATTAAAAAATATATATGATCCGGCTATAACATGTCTACAAGAGACTCACCTTAGACCCAAGGATATAAATAAAGACTGTAAAGAGTAATGATAAAGAGCTGGGGTAGCTATTCTAATATCAGACAAAATTGATATTAAATGCAAAACTGTTATGAGACAAAGAAGAACATTATATATTAATTAAAGGAATAATCTATCAATAAGAAATAGCAATCATAAATATTTATGCACCTAACAAGAGTGGCCAAAAAATACATAAGGCAAACACTGGCAAAACAGAAAGGAGAAATAGATGTCTCTACAATAATAGTTGGAGACTTCATAACACCACTGTCATCATTAGATAGAATATCTAGGCAGAGGATAAGTAAAGAAACAGAGAACTTGAATAATGTGATAAATGAACTAGACTTAACAGACATACACAGAACATTGCACCACAAAACAGCAGGATATACATTCTTCTCAAGGGCTCATGGTTCATTCTCCAGGGTAGACTGCATGTTGGATCACAAAACAGGTCTCAATAAGCTTAAGAGGATTGAAATTATACAAAGCACTTTCTCTGGTCATGTGGAATGAAACTGAAATCAATAACAGATGAAGAACTGGAAAATTCAGAAATATATCGAAATACATGGATATTTCCAAAACAATCAGTGGGTCAAAGAAGAGATTGCAAGAAAAGTCAGTAAATATCTCGAGACAAATGAAAACAAGAAAACAACATATCTAAATTATGGGATGCAGCAAAGGCACTGCTCAGAGGGAAATTTATAACACTTACATTAAAAAGGAAGGAAGAGCTAAATCCAAGACCTAACTGCACACCTGGAGAAACTAGAAAAAGAACACCAAACTAATCCCAAAGGAAGCAAAGGAATGAAACAGTAAAGGTTAGAGCAGAAATAAATGAAATTGAGAATAAGAAACAAAAGAGGGGAGCAGATGTGGCTCAAGTGGTTGAGCGCCTGCTTCCCACATGGGAGGTCCGGTTTCAGTCCCCCGGTGCCTCCTAAAACCAAAAACAAAACAGCAAGCAAACAAACGAAAAAACCAACTCAGGGAGGCGGGGGAGAGAGAGAGAGAGGAAGAAAGAAAAAGGAGGGAGGGAGGAAGGAAGGGAAGGGAAAGGGAAAGGAGAGAAATCAACAAAATTAAAAGTTGTCGGGAACAGATGTAGCTCAGTGGTTGAGTGCCTGCTTCCCATGTTTGAGGTCCTGGATTCAATCCTCAGTACCTCCTAAAAAAAAAAAAAAAAAAGAAACAAAAGTTGTTTCATTGACAAGATCAATATAGTTGACAAGCCCTTAGACAGACAAAGAAAAAATGAGAAAAGATGCAATAAATAAAATCAGAAGTGAGAGGGGGAATTACTACTGACCCCAGAGTAATAAAAAAAGATCATAAGAGGATCCTATGAACAACTGTATGCCAACAAATTTAGGCAACTTAGATGAAATGGACAATTTCCTAGAAACACACAAACAACCTACACTGACTCTAGAAGAAATAGATGACCTCAACAAACCGATCACAAGTAAAGAGATTGACTCAGTCACCTAAACCTCCCAACAAAGAAAAGCCCAGGACCAGATGGCTTCACAGGTGAATTCTACAGGTCATTCCAAGAAGAATTAATACTAATCCTGCTCATACTCTTCTAACAAACTGAAATGGAGGGAACACTACATAACTCATTCTATGAGGTCTAAATCACCCTAATACCAAAGCCAGATAACGATACTAAAAGAAAACCACAGACCAACCTCTATAATGAATATAGATGCAAAATCCTCAAGAAAATACTTCCAAATCCAATCCAATAGCACATTAAAAAAGTATACACCATAATCAAGTGAGTTTTATCCCAGATATGCAAGAGTGATTAAACACAAGAAAATAAATTAATGTAATACACCACATTAACAAAGTGAAGGGGAAAAGCCACATGATCATCTTGATAGATGCAGAAAAGACATTTGACAAAATTCAGCATCCTTTCATGATAAAAACCTTTCAAAAGATAGGAACAGAAAGAAACTTCTTCAACAGCATGAAGGGCATATATGATTAACGCACAGCTAACATCATCCTCAATTACCAAAAACTGAAAGCTTTCCCTCTAAGATTGGGAACAGAACAAGGATGCCCACTGTTACCACTGTTATTCAACATTGTGCTAGATTTCTAGCTAGAGCAGTTAGACAAGAAAAAGAAATAAAAGGTATCCAAATTGGAAAGAAAGAAGTAAAAGAAATCAGAGAAGACCTAAGTAAATAGAACAAAATTCTATGTTCATGGATTAGAAGAATAAATATCATTAAGATGTCAATTCTACCCAAATTGATTCATAGATTCAATTCAATCCAATCAAAATTCCAACAGCCTACTTTGCAGAAATGGAAAAGCCAATTATCAAATTTATATGGAAGGATAAGGGACCCTGAACAGCCAATAACATCTTTAAAAGGAAGAATGAAGTTAGAGGACTCACACTTCCTGACTTTAAAGCATATTACAAAGCTGCAGTGGTCAAAACAGCATTGTACTGGCATAAAGATGGTTACACTGATCAATGAAGTTTAATTGAATACAGAAAAAGACCCCTCACCTCTATGATCATTTGATTTTTGACAAGGCTGCCACATCCACTCAACAGGGACATAACAGTCTTCAACTAATGGTGCTGGGAGAACTGGATACCCATATCCAAAAGAATGAAAGAGGACTCCTATCTCATACCTTATACAAAAATTAACTCATAATGGATCAAAGACATAAATAAAAGAGCCAGGACCATAAATCTCCTAGAAGAAAATGCAGGAAGCATCTTCAAGATCTTGTAGTAGGTAGTGGTTTCTTCACCTCTGTACCCAAAGCACAAGCAAAGAAAAAATAAATGGGACTGCCTCTAAATTGGATACTTTGTGCTTTAAAGGACTTTTTCAAGAGGGTGAAAAGGCAGACTACTCAATTGTAGAAAATATTTGGAAATCACATATCCCATAAGGGTTTAATATCCAGAATATATAAAGAAATCCTATAACTTGGCAATAAAAAGACAAGCAACCCGATTTAAAAATGGGCAAAAGACTTGAATAGACATTTTTCAAAAGAGGAAATACAAACGGCTAAAAATCACTTGAAAATGTGCTCAACATCATTAAGCTGTTAGGGAAATGCAAATCAAAACCACAATGACATATCATTTTATACCTACTAGAATAACCACTATTTAAAAAACAGAAAGCTACACGTGCTGGAGAGGATGTAAAGCAGAGGTTCTTAACCTTTTTTGTTCCATGAACCCCTTTGCCAGTCAGGTGAAAACCACGGACCCCTTACTAAGTCCACACTATACTGTGTATTATTTCATAAACCCACACCAACACATCCCCACAAGAATAATGTTTTTTTGAATTTCAATTCAAGCTCACGGACCCCTTGTTAAGAATCCCTGATGTAGAGAAATAGGAACACTTATTCACTGTTGGCGGAAATGTAGAATAGTACAGCCGCTGTGGAAGGCAAGTTTCACTGTTCTCAGGAAGCTAAGTATAGAATTGCCATTTGATCTAACAATTCCACTACTGGGTCTATAACCTAAATAACAAAAAGCAGGGACGTAAATGGACCTTTGCATACCAGTGTTCATGATAGGATTATTCAACATTTGTCAAAAGATGAAAACAACCAATGAATGGATAAACAAATGCAGTGTATACATACAATGGAATATTATTCAGCCATAAGAAGAAATGAAGTCCTGTTGCTTGCAACAATATGGATGAACCTTGAGGACATTATGTTGAGTGAAATAAGCCAGACACAAAAGGACAAATATCGTATGATTTTACTAATACGAACTAAATATAATAAGAACTCATGGAGTTACTATCTAGAATATAGAAGGAGGGTAGAGAATGAAGAGCTGATGCTTAATTTGTACAGAATTTTTATTGTTACTATTGATTGTAAATGTTTGGAAATGGATAGACATGACTGTAGCACATTATTGTGAGTGTAATTAACAACAATGAATTGTGGTTGAAAGGGGAAGTCTAGGGTTTTGTACAACACAAAAAGTAAAGCTAGAGGATGAAACATGGGACTGTATAGCATAGTGAACCCTGTTGTGGACAGTGAATGTGGGGTTAATGGTACAAATATAAGAATGTTCTTCCATGAACTAGAACAAATGTATGTCACTATTACAAGGTGTTAATAATAAGGTGGTATATGGGACAAAATATCCCTAATGCAAACTATGGACTATAGTGAACAATAATATTTTATTATTCTTCCATCAGTTCTAACAAAGTTACCATACCAATGCTAAGTGTCAATAATATGGGGATATTAGGGGATGGAGTTATTCTTTTTGAAGCAATGAAATGGTCTAAAATTTATTGTAGTGATGAAAGCCCATCTGTGATTATATTGAGACCCACTGATTGTACACTTTGGATGGATTGTATGATGTGTGTATAAACCTGCTTTTTAAAAATTGGTCCAAAATATGCTCATGAAGCTACAGAAAAACTTTGACAAAGAACTAAAGGAAATCTGGAAAATAATAGATGAACACAAAGAGAATATCAAAAGAAAGATGGAAATTATGAAAAGGGACCAAACAAAACTGAAGTCTACAGTAACAGAAATTTAAAATTCCTTTGAGAGGTTCAACAGCAGATTGAAGCGGGCAGAAGAAAGCATCAGTGAACTTGAAGTTAAGATGATTGAAATCATTCAGTCTGACAAGCAGAAAGAAAGAACAATATAGAGAAGTGAACAGAGCATGAAAGACCTGTGAGACACCATCAAGCCTACCAATAAATGCATTGTGGAAGTCCAAGAAAGAGAAAAGAAAAGGAGCCAGAGAGAATATTCAAACAAATAATGTCTGAAAACTTCCCAAATTTAATGAAAAACATAAAAATACACATCCAAGAAGCCCAACAAACCCCAACTGGATAAACTTGAAGAGAACCCCACACTCAGACACATTACAGTCAAACTGTTGAATGCCAGAGACAGAGGGAGTTCTGAAAGCTGGAATAGAAAATCATTGTGTATGTACAAAGGAGCCCCAAGAAGATTAAGTGCCAATTTCTCATCAGAAACAATGGAGACAAGAGGCAGTGGAATGAAATATTGAAAGTGCTGAAAGAAAATAATTGTCAACCAAGAATTTTATATCAAGTGAAACTCTTTCAAAAATGTTGGTGACAGGTGTAATAGGGGGGCATTGTCGGGACTTGGGAATCATCTGAATGACATTATAACAACAGATATAGGCCATTATATATCCAGCCATAACCTACAGAGTCAAATGGGAGAGAGTGTAAACTACAATGTAAAGTATAATCCATGCTTAGTGGCAATGCTCCAAAATGTGTTTATCAATTGCAGTGAATGTACCACACTGATGAAAGATGTTGCTAATGTGGGAAAATGTGGGAGGTGGGGGGAGCGGGACATATGGGAATCCCCTATATAATCTCTGTAACATTTATGTAATTGAAGTATCTTTTAAAAAATAAAAAAAGTGGGGAAAAAATGTTGGTGAGATTAAGATATTCCCAGATGAAAAAAAGCTGAGGGAGTTCATCATCACTAGACTGACCCTAAAAAACAATTCTAAAGGGCATTCTTCTTATTGAAAGGAAATGACACTAGATAGTAGATCAAAAAGGAATAAAGAAATAAAGATCTCCGGTAAAGGTAACTACATGGTTCATTATAAATGTCAGTGCTATTGTATTGTATTTTTGGCATGTGACTCCACTTTTTACTTCTTACATATTCTAAAATGCGGATGCATAAAAAAATAATAATAAATGTATAGTATTGGACACAAGACGTATAAAGAAAAAATTTGTAACCAGTACAACAAAATGGTGGAGGGATAGAGTGGTATAGGACCATAGTTTGTGTATGCTATTGAAGTTAAGTTGATATCAAATCAAACATTGTTATAGATTTAGGATGTTAAATTTAAGTCCCATTATAACCAAAAAGAATATATCTGAATAAATATACATGATCAGGAAATGAGAAAGGACTCAAAATGTTTAGTTACAAAAAAAAAAACAAATAAATATGACAGTCGACAGTAATGGAAGAATTACACCAATTCTGCTCAAACTTTTGCAAAAAAGTTGATAAGGAGGGAACACTTCCTAACTCATTCTATGAGGCCAGCATCACTGTAATACCAAAGCCAGAGAGAGATATCAGAAGGAAAGAAAATTACAGATGTTTCCCCTCAGGAATATAGATGCACAACTCCTCAACAAAACGACTAGTAACCGTGAAAAGGGGAAGCTGATACTGAATGTATGTAGAATGTTTAATAAGGGGGATTGTAAATGTGGGGAAATGGTTAGAGTTAATGGAAACACATTATAGTGAGTATAATTATCACTGACGATTTATAAATGTGATTGTGGCTGAAAGTGGTACTCCAGGGAAGTTAATGTCAATTGAAAAACAGCTAGAGGACAACCTAGGGACTGTATAACGTAGTCATTTCGGTGGTGGATTCAAAAATGTTCCTCTGTTACAAGGTGCTAAGAATATAGAGATACATGGGAAAATACAACTAATATAACTTATAGACTATAGTTAACAGTAACATTGTAATATTTTTACAGCAGTGGCAAAGAAGGTACTATATCAGTGCTAAGGATCGATAATGCAGGGGTATAAGGGGGAAGGAATTTTTCCTTTTGGAGTAATGAAAATGTTCTGACATGAACTGAGCTGATGACAGCACAACTCAGATGAAACTGAGAGCTACTTAGTGTACACTTTGGATGGATTATACAAGGCAGGGGAATGTGTAACACAGTGAAATCCATGGTGAATGATAGACTGTGGTTAACAGTACAAATATAAGAACGTTCTCTCGTGAACTATAACAAACATACAATACTAACATATGATGTTAATGATTGGATAGTTTGGGGGGAAAAATACACTAAATATAAGCTATGGACTTCTAGATAGCAGTAATATTATGACACTGTTATTTCATCATTTATAACAAATGTGTCACAACACCATAAGGTGCTGGTGGTGGGACAATGTATGGGAATCCTGTATGATTGTTAACTCATAACTTCTCAAATTAAAAAACATATATATACTAGCATCCTGAATCCAACAACACAAAAGATTTGTAAATCATGATCAGGTGGGATTTATCCCAGGAATGCAAGGGTGATTCAATATAAAATCAATGCCATATACCACATTACTAGAACAAAGGAAAAAAACACATCATCTTTTCAGTTGATGCATAAAAGGTATTTGACATAATCCAGCAACCTTTCCTAATAAAATTTTTCAGAAAACTAGGACTAGCAGGAAGCATCCTTGACATGACAAAGGGCATGTACAGAAAGCCCATAGCCAACATCATACTCATTGGGGGAAAGACAGAATGCTTCTCCCCTAAGACAAGGATGCCTATGTCACCACCATTATTGAGCATTGTACTGGAAGTTCTAGCCAGAGCAATTAGGAAAGAAAAGGAAAGAAAAGGTATCCAAATTGGAAAGGAAGAAATAAAACTTTCCCTATTTAAAGATGACATCCTATATGTAGAAAATCTTGAAGAATCCACAATAAAGCTACTAGAGCTAATAAGTGAATTCAGTGAAGTAGCAGGATAATGATCAACTTGCTAAAATCAGTGGTGTTTCTGTATACTAGTAATGAGCAATCTGAAGCTAATCAAGAAAAAAAAAAAGCTTACTATAGCACCTAAAAATTCCATTTACAATCAAGTATCTAGGAATAAATTTAGCTAAGGATGTAAGGACTTTTCCACAGAAAACTACAACAAATTGCTGAAAGAAATAAAACTTAAATAAATGAACATTCCATGTTCATGGACTATATAGGAGTAATTTTTGTTAACATGTCAATACTACCCATTTACAGATTCAACACAATCCCAACCAAAATTCCAACCAGACTTTTTTTTCCCCCCAATAATGGAAAAGCCAATTGCCAGATTCATATGGAAGGGTATGGGGTCTTGAATGGCCAAAACCATCTTTGGAAAAGAAAAAAAAATTGGAGGGCTCACAATTCCCAATTTTAAAACTTATTTCAAAACTAAAACAATGTGGTTACAGGCACAGGAACAGACAGACCAATGGGATCAAACTGAGATGAGAATTCAGACATAAACCCCCACATCTATTTCTATTGCCAATTGATTTTTTTTTTTTAAAACAAAGGTGCCAGTTCCACTCATTTGGAAAAGAATAGTCTTTTTCCAACAAATGGTGCTGGGAAAATTATGTAGCCATATGCAAAAGAATGAAGGTGAATCCTGGCCTCATACCACATATAAGAATTAACTCAAGTTGGATCAAAGACCTAAATATAAGAACCAAAACTGTAAAACTCAGAAGAAACCATAGGGAAACATCTTCAAGACTGTATTAGTCAGCCAAAGGGGTGCTAATGTGAAATACCAAAAATGGGTTGGTCTTTATAAAGGGTATTTATTTGGGGTAGAAGTCTACAGATACCAGGCCATAAACCGTTAAGTTTCTTCTCTCACCAAAGTTCATTGCCACGTGTTGGAGCAAGACAGCTGCCGACGTTTGCCAGGTTTCATACTTCTTGGGTTCCTGCTGCATTTCTCTTTCCGGGCTTAGCTCCTTTGGTTCCTTTACAAGGTCAGCTGTAGACTCTCAGGCGAATGGCTCACTTCTCTTCTCCTGGGGCCTTCTCTCCAATATCAAAACTGCTTCAACTCTGTTCTTTGCCTTGCCTTTATATTCGATTCCCTACCCGCCAAGGGGTGGGGCTCAACGCCCTACTGACATGGCCCAGTCAACGCCCTAATCATAACTTAATCATGCCCAGATTAACAGATCAGTTTACAAGCATGATCCAATTATAATTTTGAAATTCATAATTAAATCAAACTACCCAACTGCAACAAAGACATTTTGTTAGGCATTAGTTTCTTAGACTTTACACATAAGCTACGCAACAAAAGAAAAAAATAGATAAATAGGACTTCATCAAAATTTAAAACTTCTATGCACAAAGATACTATCAAAGTTTAGGGAAGCGGCTGTGGCTCAATCAGTAGGGCTCCCGTTTACCATATGGGAGGCCCCGGGTTCGGTTCCCGGGGCCTCCTGGTGAAGGCAAGCCCACCCACACGGCGTGGTTGGCTGACCCAGCGAGCACAGGCAGCAAGAGGGGGATAAATGAATAAATAGATAAAATCTTTAAAAAAAAAAAAAAAAAAAAAAGTTTAGATGCAGAGGTGGACAAGATGGCGGCTACACAGGGTAGGAGAAGTGGTGGCGGAGGTGGTAGTAACTGTAGTGGCTTGTTGTATAAGTGGAAGATTAACAATCAGCCTGTAAAAATTGGCAAGTGGGATGGATCAGCTGTGAAAAATTCTTTAGATGATTCTGCCAAAAAGTTCTTCTGGAAAAGTACAAGTATGTGGAGAATTTTGGTCTTAATGACAGTGCCTCAGCATTTTTATGATATCCTATTTTTTTGCTATAGTGGCTTTGATTTGGGATTATATACACCCCTTCCAGAGTCCAAGCCTGTTTTGGCTTTTGAGTTATATCTTATTTTGTGATGATGGGGATCCTGACCATTTATACCTCATATAAGGAGAAGAGCATCTTTCAAATGGCCCATAGAAAAGATCCTACAGGAATGGATCCTGGTGATTTCGCAACTCTCCTCCAGTCTCAAAAGGTTTTATGACAGATACATCTTGAAGCTGACCTTTACCAGTGGAAGAACAAAGAAGCAACAGGCCGAATTCAGCAAGTCCATTGCTAAGTTCTTTGACTACAGCGGGACTCTGGTCATGGATGCATATGAGCCTGAAATAACCAGGCTCCATGACAGTCTCACCACAGAAAGAAAAGTAAAATAGTCAAGTCTAAAACAGCTGTCTTTCTACTGGAGCATGCTGAATTACAGGGTAGGGGCGAAAACAGAGAACTTAAAATGGGTAAAGTAAAATAAGAATCATTAAAAATGTCCCTGTTTTGTCCTGGAATTTTAGTCCATTCTGGATAAATAGGCGATTCTAGCACAGATATGAGGAGTTGTAGCTCTGATGGCTAGCTGTAGCCCCTTTGGTCTGCTGAATGAATTGTTTTGATTTGCTTTTCTGGAAAGCTGTACCAACTTCTTCTTTTATCATAGCAATATTTTATAAAATATAGCTTTATGCCATGCAGCATTCAAAGAACCAGTTTTTTAACGTGTTAAACTTGTTGCTGGCTTTATTGTGTTAATTCCTGTTTCAATAGCTGTTCCCCTTAGGAATTAAGGATATGAATTCTTGTGTATGACAGATTTCCTTCACACATGTTTTTGTGAGTGTGTATATATTTGACTTGGGGAGACTTAAAAAAAAAAAAAAAAAAACAGGGAAGCAGATGTGGCTCAAGTAATTGAACTCCCGTCTACCATATAGGAGATCCAGGGTTCGATTCCCAGAGTCTCCTGGTGAAAAGCAAGCTGGCCTGAGTGGAGTGCTGGCCTGTGCAGGAGGGCTGGCCCGCACGGAGAGCTGGCGCAGCAAGATGACACAACAGAAAGAGAAACTGAAGAGAGACAATAAGAGACAGCAGACCAGGGAGCTGAGGGTGGTGCAAGAGATTGAGCACCTCTCTCCACTCCAGAAGGTCGCAGGATCAGTTCCCGGTGCTGGCTAAAGAGAAGACAAGCAGACACAGAAGAAAACACAAAGAGCAGACAGTGAGCGCAAAACAACGGGGGGTGGGGGGAGGGGTGTAAATAAATAAATAGAACCACAGGACTTAAAAAAAAAACACACACACAGCTTTTGGGAGCAGATTTAGATCAAGTGGTTGAGCACCTGCTTCTAATGTACGAGGTCCCGGGTTTGATCACCGGTACCTCCTTTTGAAAAAACAGCTGTTTAATTTGTTTAAAACAGACCTTTTCCCTGTTACATTTTATGCTCTTAACCAATTAAAGACACCAGTGACGTTTTTAGTTTTTATTGTCTGTTTTCCACAGTTATATCCCTGTTTCTTTGTTTATGCCCTTCTTTAACTCATTTTCTAAAATTTTTTCTATAAAAAGAAAGATATGGGAGAAAATAAAGTTTATATAACCTACAGAATGGGAGAAAATATTTGGAAAAAACATATTCAATAAGGGTTTAATACCCAGAATATATAAAGAACTCCTATAACTGAGCAATAAAAAGACAACCCAATTTTTTAAATGTGCAAAAGACTTGAATAAACATTTCTCCGAAGAAGATACACAAACAGCCAATAAGCACATGAAGAGATGTTCAGTCTCATTGGCTATTAGGGAATTGCAAATCAAAATCACAATGAGCTACCATTTCATACCCACTAGGATGGTTACTATTTTTTAAAAATGGGAAGTAACTAGTATTGGGGAGGATGTAGAGAAATAGGAACACTCGTTTATTGTTAGTGGGAATGTAAAATTGTGTAGCCCCTATGAAAAAGAGTTTGGTGTTTCTTCAGAAACTTGGGATAGAATTACCATGTGACTCTGCAATCCAACTTCTAGGTGTATATCCAAAAGAATTAAAAGCAGAGACCTAACATGTAATTGCTCACAAGTGTTCATAGCAGCATTATTTACAATTGCCAAAAGATGGAAGCAACCCAAGTGTCCATCAACAGTTGAAAGGAAAAACAAATGTGGTATATTCATACAGTGAAATATTATTCAGGTGTAAAAAAGAATGAAATTCTGATACATGCAAAAACATTGATGAACCTTGAAGATCTTCATGTTGAATGAATTAAGCCAGTCATAGAAGGATAAATATTGTATGATCTCACTGATATGAAATAATTAGAATAAGCAATTTTATAGAGCCATAAACTAGAATATAGGTTACCAGGGGCCCCAGGTGAGTATAGGGAATGGGGAGTTAATGCTTAATGGGTACAGAATTTGTTTGGGGTGATGGAAACGTTTTGATAATGGATGGTAGTGATGGTACCACCACATTGTGAATACAATTAACACTACTGAATTGTATATTTGAAAGAGGTTAAAATGGGAAGTTTTAGGTTGTATATGTTACCAGGATTTTTTAAAAAATTGTACAACACAGTGAACCCTAATGTAAACTAATGCAAAATGTTAATAATAGAGAAAACTGAGTGTGTAAGGGGGTTGTATAGGATTATATTCTTTGTATGATTTTTCTGTAAACGTACAACTGTTCTAATTTGTTTTTACAAGGACTTTATTAGGACATGAAAAATTGTAATATAGACTGTACACTTTATATCAATGTTAAATTTCTTTAATTTGATAAGTGCACTTAAGGTAGTTACACAAGTGAATATCCTTGTTCTCAAGAACATACATGGAAATATTAAGTGTTCAACAAGCATGATGTATATAACCTACTTTCAAATGTTAAAAAAAAATTAATAAATGGATGGATTGCTAGATGGTTAGATAGACTGATAAGGCAAATGTGACAAAATGTTAAAACTTGTGGGATTGGGTAACTGGGGAAATGAGGGGTATATTGGAATTCTCTGTATGGAGTTTGTATTATTTTTGCAAACGTTGTGTAAGTTTGAAATTATTTTAGAATAAAAAGCTCAAGGAAGAAAATATTAGGGTTACCAGAGAACCATGTAAATCATGCTGATCTTCATATAGAAATGGCTTCACTGGATTAAAATTCAACATCACCCTCTTTGCTTTTATTTCTAGATGTTTAGTAAAGATCTTTTCTATATTTATTTATTTATTTTTATTTTATTTTATTTTTTTTTTTTTTACCGGGAGGTCCCAGGGATCGAACCCGGGTCTCTCCATATGGGAGATGGACGCCCAACCAGTTGAGCCACATCCGACCCCAGCTTTTCTATATTTAGATAAGCCACTATTGAAGACCTTGTCCTCTACTTCGGGGTTCATAGAATAAATCCTTATAATTTATTCAACAGGAAAAATTATCATTCTTGATGACATGAATTGCTTCCTTTTTTTCCAAATAATGAGATTTATATATGACATTGACTTTTCCTTTGTTCCCTATGTCAGAAAGCTCAGAACTACATTAAATGACTAGTTAAAGAAATCCTAGGGAAACGGATGTGGCTCAAAAGGTTCGGCGTTCGTCTACCATATGGAGAGACCGGGGTTCGATCCCCGGTACCTCCCGGTAAAAAAAAAAAAAGAAATCCTAATAGCAGTATCAGGATATTCAACCATAATCATCTTGGTGTCTCCCACCCCAACATCATTTTATTGCATTAACTTATCATTTTTTTATTATAATATTGGTGTGTCTGTGTCTCATTGTAAACATTTTCTAATCCATTTTGAAAGTAGGCAACATGTGAAGATTTCCTTTTTCATTGCCAGATTTGGAGCACACATTCAACTCATAGTTACTCTGTTCCTTTAATACCTTCTCTGCCTTTAGTGGAATTATAGGTGAGCTCCCTGCACTGATGTTAAAGATTAGTTCAGACGTGGTTCCAAAAACCATGTAGAAAAAAGGTGAGGAAAGAATGAAAAATCGTGACTTCAAAATACCTCCTATAGCACTTAAAAAATGCTATTTGGCTCACCTGTCTTTGTCTAACTATGACAGCATGAACTTAACTTGTAGGCATTTTATGAGGAAAAGGCTTTGAAAAATATTCTCTGCTTGTTGATTGTTATGATATATATGTTAGGGCTGCTATGTTAGGGCTTTCCAGGACTGACTTTAGGCAGCTTAGCTCAGCCTTCTTTATATTGTAAATACATAAGGAATTATATTTTCTGTTATTGGAAATAAAAGTTCAGCATAGCCAGAAAATTAATCACTACATTGTGAGTTCATATTGATTGTTTAGAATTTTTAAATTTTAAAGAAACATATTATTTTTCAATTTCTACTCTCAGGCAAAATCAGTTCCTGTATCAGAAGAGAGTAAAACTGTAACAGATGCAAAAACTACTGATGTAGAAGGAAGACTGTCAGCATTATTACAAGAGACTAAAGAATTAAAGGTTGGCTTTTGGTGAAACTTTTTGTTAACATATTTTCTCAAATGAATGCCAGGAAATTTGATTTTATTTCATTTAATCTATCAAATCCTTAGATTTATTAAGAAAGCTAATGGCATGTAACTTTATCTCACTAGATTTCCACTCCTATTTTGATGGCAAAAAATGGCACAGTTCAAGTATTTTTAATACCATTTCAAATAATGGTATCAACTATATAATATAAGAATGTATATGAATGTATTTTAAAAGTAAAAATCATTGAAAAGATTTTTCTTTTTGAACATCAGTATATAATTGCAATAAGAAAATGAGGGATGTAGATTTGTAAGTCATTGATTTTATTTGAAGTCATTGTTCTGTCCACTTTAATTGTAAATATGAAGTTGGGATAAAGAAATTTCAAAACTTGTCTTTTGAGTTATAATTCTGATGCTAACAAGGCTTCTGCTATAAAATGTTTTATGTCTATTTATTCTTCTGATTATCTGAATTTATATTACTTTGTTTCTTAGGATTTTCTGAATAGCTGTTTTTTGATGCTACACTATGTTTTTCACAATAATTATCTTTGACGGATAGTCTATAAAATAAAATTTTGTTACTTTGTGTGTGTGTCTGTGTGTATGTGTGTCCTCCTATCCACCAAACTCCACCCCCAAGTGCCTCAGATTGGGCCGGTATAGTGATTTGTCATAGAAAGAAATGCTTTGTTAATGTATTCATGCTGTATATTTCTGAAATCTGGTAAAGGCTAAAAACTATTCTGCTTGCAAATGTGCTTTAACTGGATAATCAAAATAATCTAGGTTATTAACTGTTGTGTAGCAAATCTCACAGAAGGAAACTGGCTCCAGAACCCATTCCTGGATATATAACCTTTATATTCTGGTGACTGGAAACAGCTGTGGATTCTTTTTAAGAGGACTATCGAAGATAAATCTTGTTTCATTGTTTCAAGCTTCAGAGAACTAAGTTTGACTTTGATAATTAAGCAGTGGAATGATCACATATTTAATTCTGTAAATAAAAAATTTATTAACTTAATTTGCTACACATAATAAAATTACTTTTTACACTGTTAAAAAAAAAAGACCCTAGGGCAGTGAATACCAAATCTAGATTAGTAACTTTCCCCTTTCTTTTCCTAGAATGAAATTAAAGCTCTATCTGAGGAAAGAACTGCTATTAAGGAGCAGCTGGATTCATCTAACAGTACCATTGCCATTTTACAAAATGAGAAAAATAAGCTAGAGGAGAAACTTACAGATTCTAAAAAAGAACAAGATGATCTCTTGGTGCTGTTGGCCGATCAAGATCAGCAAATAATTTCATTGAAGAATAAGCTAAAGGAACTTGGTCATACAGTAAGATTAAAATGTTTTTAAAAGTGATTAATATTATGCTTCTTTATAACGTATTTTTTAATTTAATGTAGCATGGAAATATGTGGCATATATGTATCACAAGCAAAAAAAAAAAAAAAACATGATGACATGGTATCATCTACATTGCTTTCACTATGTTCAGTGAATTGACTTAAGATATAGCTGTAGGGTTTTGTGGGGTTTTTTGGTTTGTTTTTTTTTTTTAATTTTCAAAGAAGCTTTATATTACATACATATCACATCAAAAATATAGGGATTCCCATATACCCCACCCCTTCCCCCTCTCACACTTTCCCCCATTAACATCATCTTTCATTAGTGTGGTACGTTTGTTACAATTGATGAGCACATATTGAAGCATTGCTAGTAACCATGGACTATAGTTTACATTATAGTTTACATTTAGCCCTGCACAATTTTTAAAGGTTTTGACAAAATGTATAATGGCTTCTATCTATCATTTGCAGGTCCGGCAGGACAATTCTAATGTCCCAAAAATGCCCCTCTTCCTCCCCTCAAAACCTCTGGTGGCCACTGCCTTTATATCAACAATACACATTCTTCCATTGCTGGAATAATAAGTCTACTTTAGTCCATAGTTGCACTCCCCCCTTAATGTTTGTTCTTTCCTCAGTCTTGAGGATTTGGGAATGGTGATGCCCACTCTGCTTCTAATTGAGAGGGGTCTTAGATCCCATGGGGCAGATGGATGAAACTGTATTGCTTGCAGTTGAAGATACTCCCTGTTTATTGGGATGGGTATTGACCATTATCATCCTTTTGTTAGTTGTCCTGGGGGAGTCCAATGAACTGGAGAGTAGGTGTTACAACTCTGCTTAGATTCAGGGCTCAACCGACATATGAACAGACCAAAGATTTAAGTCTCTGGGACATATATCTAACAAGTATAGTGCTAATTATAGGTTCAAATAAAAGAAGCAGAAAAGCCATGTGTAAGGAAATTATAAATGAGTCTAACTTGGTTACATTGGGAAGCTTATATTCCAAAGTAAGGGCCACTGACACAGTGCCGAATTCCTGAAATTGTCTGCCCTGCCTGTAGTGTCTATGTATCTAAAGCCCTCAGGAGCCACACTGTTTGAGGCACTATTTACTGTGGCAGTCAATGAGATCCTGCTGAGACATGCATAAGTGTAATCTATGAAATGACCTCTCAACTCACTTTGAAATCTCTAGGCCATAAAAACTCATTTGTATTTAATATTTCCTCCTTTTAGTCAAGGTCTTTTTCTAGATGCATCACTAGTCAGCCTATAATCCCTTGGTGCCTGGGAGTCATGTCCCATGCCAGGGGATGGGGGAAGGTAGTGCATTATATGTTGAATTTGGATTAAGAGAGGCCACATTTGAGCAACAAAAATGCTTTCAGGAGGTAACTCTTAAGCAATATATAATACTAGGCTAAGTTTCAATTTCACAAGAAAAGGTTCATAAGTACAACCATCATTATAAAGAGCCTGGTGTAATGGTATGTCCTCCTTTACTAGGCACTGCCCATGTGCTCGGGAGATTCTTGCCACTCTATTAGAAAATGTAGCAGAACTTCCCAGGATAGGAATTCAATATTCTTTCAATTTTAAGAATATTGTATGGAAGATACAGTTTTAAGGTTGGTTTCCAGCAGTTTTATTCTGTTCTGTTTTTGGCTTTGAGCCTAGAAAGTGAATCGATTTGACTTTTTCTGTGTTAATAAGATTCTCATCATCCAAGTGTGCCATTATCTTTGGCCATGTTTGATTCAGATGTGTGTGTAGTGAGGTAGTGCCATTCCTCAGCAAATTTAACCCATATGTCTCATCTATTAGAAACAACACAGAGCCTTGAGCATTAAATCAAGTAAATCAGAGAGCTTGTATTCTACTTTAATTAATAGAATATAGAATTTATCAACAGAGTATATATTAGAATGTGAAGTAAATAAATCTTCATAGTGTTAAATGTATATTTTCTCTAGGTTGAAGAAGAGGATGAACTTGAATCCGGAGACCAAGGTGATGAGGATGAAGATGACGGGGAGGACCAGGACAATATCTAGCTTTAAAATCTCTAGAGATGATGGGGATTGCATTGTAATATTGAAGAAGTAGACTTAAGACAATGCTTTGGTCTGCTTCCACAGAAATAAAGATTTAGAAAGCAAGTGGAAAACATTCACTAAAGACTATCAATGTATTTTTTTAAATGAGGCCACCCATATTGAAAACACTAAAACTCTGACTTTATGTGGAACCACATTTGAACTATCCCAAAATGCAGTTTGCAAAGAGTTTCAGACATCAAAAAATACCATTTTAAAGCGTGTGGTAGCGCCATTACCCTTAGTTCATTTGTTGTTTACATAAGTTCTACATTTGTCTCATTTTCACATTTTGGAATTTGTGATTTTAAGTACTGATATATTTGATTTAATGTGAATTGAATTGGAATCATTGTTTCTAAATTCACCATTGGAGTTCTTAGCTAATGATTTCCTTTTAAAGAAATGGGTTCACTTGAAGGCAAGATCGCATGGGTTGAAGGATAATGTATCTCATCAGCCTTCCTTCCAATACAATTTCTAAAATGAGCAGGCTAGAACAGTTTAGAATGAGTGCCTTGACACCTGATATGTCTGCATGCTGTACCTCAGTGAAGAAACAGAAGAGTACTGATGTCCAGTGATGTGAAGGGGGTTTCTGAGGAACTTTTGCAACCATGTATTAGCATGTGGTTGGTTTTGTTTTTAAGCTAAAACATCTGAAAAAAAATTTGCAAGTTAACAGCTCATGCAACTTATCTTTAGCATTGTTGTTTGATTATCATAAACATTGTTTCTAGTTTTTAAAAAAACAATATGATTTATATAATTTATTGGCATTTTTGCTGAATAGGTTTAAGTCAGATAATAGATTTTTAAAAAGCAAATGAAGCAATGTGTCAAAATTTAAAGTTTTGGTAATAAATATAGATATTATGTTCACTTAACCGTTTATTATGGTTCCTTTATTTTATATTTTGAGAAAAGTATTTTATTATTAATAAAAAGTAAGGCAAGTGGAAGTGATTAAGGGCATTCTTCTCTTACTGAGTGTCGATTATAACTGAAAACTTATGGTTTTAAAAGCAGACATTCAGAATTAATTATTTAAGATTGGAGGGGGTTGGTTGGAACAGCTACAGAGATGGAAGAGCTCGAAGAAGGATTTGGGATGATTGTAATTCAGCATTGGAGTTCTTACCTAATGATTTAATGAAATGTATTTACTTAAAGGCAATATAGCATGAATTGGGGTATGATGTATATCATTTGCCTTCTGGGTTCAGGAATTGTTTGAGCAGTCCATTAAGAGGCACAAACTTTTGAAAAGGGGTAGTATAATTCAGTGTCCTGAAATGGGATATGGCTGTGTGGTACAAAGCACCTGTGAACACTGCACCCTCCGCTCCCCATCCGACCACTACCACTACCACCGTAAGATGGCCATTGTCATCAGTGGACTATATCATGGGACCCAGCTCAGGTTACATGATGTCTTCCTGAAGTTGACACTACAAATGAACAATTAGTTAATGACTACATTTCAGGCTAATGTTATAAGAATAAATAAATGGAAAAAAAAACTGGATCAGGAGTAAGAGTAAGACTTTCATAGATAAGGAATACCAAAGACCTTCAGGAAGAAATAACTGCAAAATCAGTACTGGTTTGCCAAAGCTCAATCACTCAGCATGTCCTGGAGTCAGGAAGATGCAAGGAGGACTAGTAGCCACATAATTCAGCCTGGAGCCAAAAGGGACATCTTCCTAACCATGGCCATAGTTTTGTGTGTGGTTTTTGTTTGGTTGTTTGTCTGGATTGCTTCAGGAGCCTCCAAACTGGCCTGTCTCCAGTCTGGCTGTTCCCACTCCACCCCACCTTCCCACCATCCTCCATATTTACCACAGTATGCTTTCTCAAATATAAATATGAGCAAAAGATTCTGTACTTGCCTACTGGAGTGTCCCTAGCAAGGTAGATAAGACCCTTTCTGCTCTGCTGCTCTTCAGCCTTTTCTTCCATTAAGTGTCATATTTTAGACCATACCAAGAAATTTGCTATTTCTGTCCTTTATCCTGATTTCTTGTACCATTTTGCTTTTGCACATGCTCTTTCCTCTGCCTATTTGTCAACCCTTTCATTAAAGACTGTTTCCAGGTTTTGAGAGACACAGCAGTGGAACAGTAATCATAAAGCACAAAACACATTTGTTCTTATGATTTGGAATTTATTCAAGTGCAGTTTGTACCTCAGCACCTCTGAAAGAAAAGAATAATCACCCAAAGTTACTATAAAAGGTAAAGTGACAGCTAACACTTTAAAGGGTTAAATTAGTAGTCCAAAATTTTGCTGGCAAAGTTAAACCCTTATACAATGTTTTGTTACTACCAGGTGTGGGGCCTCATAATTCTCATCAGAACTAGTAATTGTCATTGATACAGCAAAATTCAGTAGTTCTTTCAGCAAATATAAGTGAGTGTATAATGTGCTAGGTTCTGCTATTCACACTGTGGAGCAGTGAATAAGACTGACCTTTCCTTTGTATAAATTGCATTCTAGAGGTGTAAGCAACAGTAAACACGTTTATAATACAGTTGTGTGCTATGTAGCTTCTGGAAAGGGGTTTGTATTTTACTCTGTATTTGAAGGGAAGCCAGGGGAATAATTAGATCCGATTTCTGTTTCATAGACACCTCTATGTTGAGAATTGTCTTTGGGCCAAAGGTTAAGAGAGAGAGCCAGCAAACTAGGTAGGAGGCTAGTATAGCAGTCTAAGTAAACGCAAATGTGGTTCAAACTGTTACCAGGCTTGGAGGTTTGGGATCTGTTATACAGGTTGGACTTGTTGATGAATTATATGTGTCTAGAGTAAGGGAGCAAGCAAAGTCAAGAGTAACTCCTGGTGAATGGTGGTGCCATTGACTGAGTTGAAGATTTAGGAGGGAAGAGCAGATTTGGGATTGTAATCAAGAGTTGTGTTTTAGGCATGCTAAATCTGAGGTCCAACTAGATACATTCAAACAAGTAGATACTTTCAGTAGAAAAATAGAGAAATTTGGAGCTCATTGGGGCTGGTTGTTTTTTTTTTTTAAGATTTATTTATTTCTAACCCCCCACACCTGGCCTACACCCTCATTTTGCACTCAATGTCTGCTCTCTTTGTGCTCTTCTGTGTCTGCTTATCTTCTCTTTAGGCAGCACTGGGAACCAATCCTGGGACCTTCCGGAGTATAGATAGGCTGCTCAATCTCTTGTGCCACCTCAGCTCCCTGGTCTGCTGTGTCTCTTAGTGTCTCTCTTCCATGTCTCTTTTTGTTGTGTCATCTTGCTGCACCAACACTCCTGCCCGGGCCAGCACTCTGCGTAGGCCAGTTCTCTACTCGGGCCAGCTCGCTGCACGGGCCAGCTTGCTTTTCACCAGGGCGCCCCGGGAATCGAACCCTGGACCTCCTATATAGTAGACAGGAGCCCAGTTGCTTGAGCTGCATCTGCTTCCCCCAGTTCTGATTTTTAATTCTAGATTTATTTAAATAAATTTATTATTCTATGAAGCTATTTTATTTTGCCTAATTTAGTGGTAAAGCTTGCCATTTCATGGCTCTCTTCACTGAAAGCTTTTTCATTTGTCTGAGAAGTCATACTCCTAATATCCCTACAGTGCAGCTTTTTGCCTCATATCACAGAGAAAGTGACGTGCAAGCTAGTTACTGTAGAGGATATGGGGTAGATTTTCTGATTCTTTTTTTTTTTTTTTTTTTTTTTTTTCTATATTAGAGACATTGTGGGTTTAGAGAATAACCATGCATAAAACACAGGATTCCCATATACCACCCCACCACCATCACCTTGCATTGGTGTGGAATATTTGTTACAATAGATGATAGCACATTTTTATCATTGTAATATTAAAGTCTGTGGCTTAACCTAGGGTTCACTGTGTAGTGTAGTTAGATGGATTTGTTTTTATTTTTATTTTTTACCATATATACAATCTTAACATTTCCCATATTAATCATATTCAGATACATGTTTCAGTGCTGTTGTGTTCACAATGGTGTGCTACCATCACCACCATCCATTACCAAAACATTTCTATTCCAAATAGGAACCTTATGAGCCTTAACTTCCTGTGCCCCATCCCCATCCTCATCCTGTCCCATATATTCTAGATTGTGAATCTGAATTTGCTTATTCTAATTGTTACAAATCAGTGAAATCATACAATATCTGTCCCTCTGTGTATGGCTTATTTCATTCAACATGATGTCTTGAAGGTTCATCATGTTGTTCCATATATCAGGACTTCATTCCTTTTTATGGCTGAATAATATTCGATTGTATGTATATACCACATTTTATTTATCTGTCATTGGACACTTATGTTGCTTCCATCTTTTGACAATTATGAATAATGTCACTATAAACATCAGTGTGCAAATATATGGTTGAGCCCCTGCTTTCAATTCTTTGGGTTATACACCTGGTAGTAGGAATGCTGGGTCATATGGTATAGTTCTATACCTAGCTGTCTAAAGAACCACCAAATTGTCTTCCACACCAGCTGCACAATTTTACATTGCCACCAGCAATGAATGGGTGTTCCTATTTCTCTGCAGCCTCTTCAACACTTATTTTCCTTTTTTTTTTTTTTTTTTTTAAGCAGCCATTCTAATGAATGTGAAATGGTCTCTCATGGTTTTGATTCACATTTCCCTGATGGCTAATGATGTTGAGCATCTTTTCATGTGCTTTCTGGCCATTTCTTTGTCTTTGGAGAGATGTCTGTTCAAGTCTTTTGCCCATTTTTTAATTGGGTTGTTTGTCTCTTTGTAGCTAAGTTGAAGGGTTTCTTTATATATTTTGGATAGTAAGCCTTTATTGGATATGTGGTCCCCAAATTTTCTCCCATTGTGTAGAATGTTGTTTTACTTTCACAATAAAGCCTTTTGAAGAATAAAAGTTTTTCATTTTGATGAGGCCCCATTATTTTTCTTTTGTTGCTTGTGCTTTGTGTGTAAAGTCTAAAAAGTCATTGCCTGAAGGCGCGTCCTTACATTTTCTTCTAAGAGTTTGGTAGTTCTAGTTCTTATATTTTAAGTTCTTTGATTCATTTCGAGTTGATTTTTGTATATGGTATGAGTTAGGAAGTCTTTTTTTTTTTTTAATGGCGATCCGGTTTTCCAGCACCATTTGTTGAACAGAATATTTGTTCCCATTTGAATGGTCTTTGCCACCTTGTCAAAAATCAGTTAGCCATAAATATGTGAGGGTTGATTTCTGAGCTCTCTATTCTATTCCATTGATCTATGTATCTGTCCTTGTTCCAGTACCGTGCTCTTTTGATTATTGTGGCTTTGCAATAAGTTTTAAGGCTGGCAAATGTGAGTCCTCCAACTTCATTCTTCTTTTTCAAATGGCTTTAGCTATTCAGGATCCCTTACCCTTCTATATAAATTTGGTGATTGCCTTTTCCATTTCTGCAAAGAAAGTTGTTGAAATTTTATTGGGATTTAGTTGAATCTATAAACTGCTGTGGGTGGTATTGACATCTTAACTATATAGAGTCTTCCAATCTGTGGACATGGAATATCCTTCCATTTATTTAGGTCTTCTTTAATTTCTTTTAGCAATGTTTTGTAGTTTTCTGTGTACAAGTCCTTTATATCCTTTGTTAGATTTATTCCTAGATAATTGATTATTTTAGTTGCGATTGTGAATGGAATTTTTTTCTTGATTCCTTCTTCTGTTTCATTGCTTGTGTATAGAAACACTACTGATTTGGGGGTGTTGATCTTGTACCCTTCCATTCATTTATTAGGTCTAGGACTTTGTTGTGGATTTTTCAGGATTTTCTGTATATAAGATAATATCATCTGCAGATAGTGAAAGTTTACTTCTTCCTTCCCAATTTGATGTCTTTTATTTCTTTTTCTTGCCTAATTGCTCTGGCAAGAATTTCCAGTTCAAGGTTAACACCAATAACAGCGGTGACAGTGGTCATCCTTGCCTTGTTACTGATCTTAAAAGGAAAGTTTTCAATATTTCAACATTAAGCAGCATGTTAGGTTTGGGCTTTTCATATATGCCCTTTATCATGTTGAGAAAGTTTCCTTCTATTTCTAGATTTCTAAAAGTTTTTATAAAGAAAGATTGCTGTATTTTGTCAAATGCCTCTTCTGCATCAATTGAGATGATCATGTAGTTTTTTCCCTTCATTCTGTTAATGTGATTTATTACATCAATTTATTTTCCTATAACCAACCTTGCATATTGGGGATAAATCCCACTTGATCATGGTGTATAAGTCTTTTAATATGCTGTTGGAATCAGTTTGCTTGAGTTTTGTGGTATATTTTTGCATTAGAGAAATTAGTCTGTAGTTTTCTTTTCTTGTGGTATCTTCATCCCGCTTTGGTACAAGGGTGATGTTGACCTCATACAATGAGTTAGGGAGTGTTCCTTCCTCTTCACTTTTGTGGAAAAGTTTGAACAGAATTGGAATTAAGTCCTCTTGGAATGCTTAGTATTATTCCCTGTTGAGCCATCTGGTCCTGGACTTTTCTTTGTTGGGCGGTTTTTGATTACTGATTCAATCTCTTTACTATAATTGGTTTGTTGAGATCTTCTGTTTCTTCTTGAGTCAAAGTTGGTAGTTTGTGTTTCTCAGAATTTGTCCATTGCAATTAGGTTATCTAATTTATTGGCATACAGTTGTTCATAGTATCTACTTATCGTACTTTTTATTTCAGTGGTGTTGATAGTAAGGTCCCACTTTTCACTTCTGATTTTCGTTATTTGTATCCTCTCTCTTTTTCCTTTGTGTCTAGCTAAAGGTTTGGCTTTTGTTGATCTTTTCAAAGAACCAATTGGTTTTGTTAATTCTCTCTGTTGTTTTTGTTGTTGTTTGTTTTCTGTTTCATTTATCTCCTCTACTCTACACTTTATTCCCTTCCTTCTGCTTATTTCAGGTTTAGTTTGCTCTTTTTCTAGTTCTTCTTTTTCAATGTAAGCATTTAGAGCTATAAATTCCCCCCTTAGTAGCCTTCACTGTATCCCATAGCTTTTTTTTTTTAAGATTTATTTTTTTATTTTTAAATTTTTCTTTATTTATCCCCCCCCCTTCCCTCAAATGGTTCACTTGTCTGTCTGCTCGTTGTTTGCTTACCCTCTCCACGAGGCACCAGGAACCAAACCCGGGATCTCCCACATGAGAGGCAAGTGCCCAATGGCCTGAGCCACATCTGCTCCCCTTGGGCTGCAGCATCTCCTGGCTTGTGGCATCTGTTTGTTGCAGCAGTGGCGGCATCTAGCTCTGTTGCAGTGGGAGGTGGTGTTTAGCTCTGTTGCGGCAGCATCTCGCTCTGTAACGGTGGGAAGCGGCAACTGTTGATCTTCTTTTAGGAGGCACCAGGACTTCCCATGTGGTAGGCGGGCATCCAAGTGGTTGAGCCATATCTGCTTCCCTCCCATAGCTTTTGATATGTGTGTTCTCATTTTCATTCGTCTTGAGTTATTTACTGACTTCTCTTTCAATTTCTTTTTTGACCCACTGATTTTTTAAGAGTGTGTTGTTTAACCTCCATATATTTATGAATTTCCCTGTTCGCTGCCTGTTACTGATTTCCAGCTTAATTCCAT
Source organism: Tolypeutes matacus (assembly GCA_026826555.1). NCBI lineage: Eukaryota > Metazoa > Chordata > Mammalia > Cingulata > Chlamyphoridae > Tolypeutes > Tolypeutes matacus. Next base: position 7,257,367 of record JAKSZT010054466.1, on the reverse strand, counting down.
TATGATCAGAAAAAGTGCATTGTATAACTTCGATCTTTTTAAATGTATTAAGACTTGTTTTGTGACCCAACAAATGGTCTATCCTGGATAAATATCTGTGAGTACTTGAGAAGAATGTATATCCTGCTGTTTGGGGGTGCAGTGTTCTATATACATCTGTTTAGTCTACATCTGCTCCCCAGTGAGAGTTGGTTTTTTCATTTGTTCGTTCGTTTTTAGTTTTTAGGAGGTACTGAGGATCAAACCCGGGAACTCGTACATGGGAAGCAGGCATTCAACCACTTGAACTACATCCACCCTCCCCTTTATAGATTTTTACATTCCTTTGATTGTGTCACGCTGCTTTTGCCTGGTGAGACAATTCTGGGAGAAGGGTCACCCCAGGAAGGACTTTCCCAAATTAGTCTTTTTTAGCCAAAAAAGTGCCAGGGACCCACAAAGGGGTTGCTGACTGGCTCCAAAGTACCCTGTGGAGGGGTCCATAAGGCCGCCAAAAACTTCTCCAACATTTCCCCAGAGCTGAACTATCCTGGCCTGCCCAGAAAATGCAACCCTTCAGCCAACTTTTCCCTGCAGCCCTGAGGAAGCCCTGCATCTTTAAAACTCCACCACCTCTGCCCCTGTCTGGAAAGGGTTGAAACAATGATTGCTGCCACCTTTGTCCAGGATGGGGTTGAAGTAATGGCTGCTAGCACCTTTGTCTGGGGCAAGTTGAAACAATAGCTGCCCTCTGAGCCTGTACCAAGTGATCTGAATTTGCTAATCAAAAGCTGTGATCTAAAAAATAAAAAATAAAAAATAATAAAAATAAAAATAAAAAAAAAAAGCTGTGATCTGTGATTGACCGTGCACTCCTCTGTTCTTGGGTGTCAGCCAGGCTACGTTCTCATCTGCTCAACTAGAAGAGAATCCTCTTCCAAAGCTCACTTAAGATTGTTGGCAGAATTTCTTATAGCTATTGACCTGAGGGCTTCAGTTTCTCTCTGGCTGTTTGTTGGGTGAAGCTCCTGGTGGTCACCCACAGTTTCCTTGCCTCTGGTTCTTCCTTACCATACTCACTTACTTCATCAAGCCAGTAAGGAGAACCTCTAGTCTACTCAGCTAGCAAGACTGGGTCTTGTCTAATGTAACAAAATCATGGGAGTGACATCCCATCACCTTTGTCATATCAAATAATCACAGGAGTGACATCTCAACATTTGTCATATTCTGTTAGTTAGAAGTAAGTCAGATCCTGTCCATCCTCAAGGGGAGGGAATTACACAAAGTTATGGAGATCAGGAGGCAGAGATCATGGGGTGCCATGTACTTTTATTTCCTTGAGCTCTAATTCTTAATGTCAGACATTTTTTTTAAATAAAGGAGAAAGTTAAAAAAATAAGGTTTAGAGGAAGCAATTGGAAGGATGTAGTTTAGTTTAAAAAATAAAGTTTGGGGGAAGCAATTAGAAGGATGTAAGCTTAACAATAATTTTTTCATTAAACCCTACCTTATTTAGTTTCTGGCTGGGGTCCTTGCAAACGGACAATGAAATAAGAGTAACATTTGTCAATAATGTAACAGTATGAAGCTATCAACTACAATCTATACACTAATGGCTTATTTAAGTGAGATAGAAATTATTTCCCTTTCCTTTCTAATGTACCCATTCCAATTTTGGCAGTTTTTTACCATTACAACTTTCTAGCATAGGTATTGAGATGAAGCTTATCATGTAGCCCTATTCATTGATCACAGTTTAGGAATATACAGTCTTAAAAAAAAAAGATTTATTTTTTTTTATTTATTCCCCCCTTTATTGTTTTGCACTCACTGTCTGCTCTCTGTGTCCATTCACTGTGCTCTCTGTGTTTGCTCATCTTCTCCTTAAGAAGCACTGAGAACCGAACCTAGGACCTCCAATATGGGAGAGGCACTCAATCACTTGAGTCACCTCAGCTCTCTGCTTTGTTGTGTCTTTCATTGTGTTTCCTTGTTGCATCATCTTGTTGCATCAGCTCGCCTCACCTGCTTGTTGCGCAAGCTCACTGTCTTGCTCATCTTCTCCAGGAAGCACCGGGAACCGAACCTGGGACCTCCCATATGGTAGGTGGGAGTTCAATCACTTGAGCCACATCCGCTTCCCGGAATATACAGTCTTAAGTACAAACATGTATGACACTTGGTCGATCCTTGAATAAACTTTGTCTATACACATAGTATCCAAACTGAATGGAAAAAATTCACCTCCGTGTTCTGAGTACTTTCCTTCTCTTACAGTGCTTAGTACATGTTAAAATCATGTTTTCAATTCAGTCCAAGATTTTAGTAGCTTTTGGGGAGATAACACACCACTGGCCTTCCTGTTTGCTTGCTTAATTTCCACAAGTTCTGTTGTAAAGCCATTCTGTGTGTTTGCTATTTTCTTTTGAACTTTCCAAAACAAAACCTTTTTGTATCTGTTTGAATTTCAAATTTAGTTCCTCTGTATCTTTGCAGCCTATGAGAATATTTTTTTAGATCCTGATTTTATCACAAACTCTTCATGTTCCCATATATAGAGAGAGAGGGGAAGAGGGGAGAGGGGAGAGTGATGTCCTTGAATAGGTGAATGGGGATAGAATCTAAAGCACAATTGGGAAGGTTGGCCATAGATTGGAGGATGGGTAATATAGCCATAGTAACTAGGGGAGGTGGAGGATATGGGTAAAAAAAGGAAATTGTTTGATATTTGATGGTTAGAATGTTAGAAATTGTCTTATTGCTATTGTTTTCCCAGTGAAATGGGAAGCAAGAGATCAGTTGAGATTGAGAACTGGAGAAGAGGTTCGATGAAAGAGGAGATGTTATGAAAATAGATATCTTAATGTGTGATGTCCAGAGGAATGAGACTATCTTCTTTGTTTCTTTCTAAGAGCCCAGAAGCCTCTCCCTGAAGCCCCAACAGACTTCCTGTGAGTAAGGGTTAACATCAGGCCTGGGCCCCAAATAGGTTTAGGCCTACCTGGGAAGGTGACTTTGGGTCTGCCTTCTCATAACACTTCCCTTGGCAACTACCAGGTTAAGACAGATGAGGGATGTTTTGTGCTAAGAACTATCTAACTTGCTTTCTGTGAAATCCCTATTCTGTAGGACTGCATCTGGACTGAGAAAGCTGTAAGTTAGCACCCAGATAGATTACTAGTAAGAAACCAATCAAGGTGAACCCCATGCAGCTTGATCTCTTCCTTAGCATCTATACATGCCCTGGGTGGCCAAAGGGGACCAAGAAACTATATATATTTGTAGTCCCTGAACCTCCTGATGGCATGAAGATACTGTACATGCAGTATCCTGTCTTGTATCCCTCTAAAAGTTCAAAACATGAAGTATTAAAGTCTATCGTGTCTTATGAGTTTGATTGGCAGTCCAAACCATGTGACCATTGTAGATATGGGGCAGAATGGTGTTTGAACTAAAGTGGTTTTCAAATCCTCAACTCAGATGGGCTCCTCCTGTTTCATGGCTATAATTGGTTCACATACCCATTTACTGGCAAACTAATTACCATCAAAAGGAAATGGGGCTGCTGTGATTGCCTTGACCAATCCCCTGGAATGCAGTGGGTGAATAGGCAGCACCTCTGAAAGCACATAGCTTTGTTGGGGTGGCTGATACTTGAACAAAACTAGGGCTATATTAGGAAGAAGGAAATATAGGAGCCTAGGGTTGACAGTGAAAGGATATTGGGTAGACAACCAGCTGCATTTACCATGTATATATAATGCATATGCACAGGATAAAATAGCACCTTATTCTCAGTTCCCTATTGCTCTTTGCTGAGACATAGGGATTATGTCAAAAAATCTTACTTAAGTGTTGACTGTTTCATGTTAGAAATGAATTATATCATAGACCAGCTAAGTAACTCAAACATCAAAGTAACCATGTTTTCTGTTTTCTGATGCAATTTTCATAGACACATTTTTATCGTTTTAAAAATATTTTGAATGCTAAGTTCTATGAAATTTCCATTTAATATCTTTTTTGTGATTGCCTACTCTTTTTTTTTTTTTAAGATTTATTTATTTATTTTACTTTTATTCATTCTATCCCTGTCCAGTTCACGGTGACCCCCTTAACTAACTTCTTTAAGTGGGGATGGGCCCTGACTACAGTTTGTAAATTGTGACTTGTAGAAACAAAGGCTGACACATTGCCTTGCTTCCAATATGATTAAGCACTTCTATATCACAGTCAGGACAAACATAGCTTTGCACCCTGAGGTAAACCAAAAGTATCAGGGTCACTCTTATTGGTCCAATCTCCAAAATTAAAAAATCTTGAATATATCCTGTAAACCTGGACTCCCTAAGCAAAATAATTTTATTCCTGAGGTTTGCTATGCTGATAGGTGAAGCCACACAGTGACCTTTGTGAATACGATTGCCATGTGGGAAAGTTGCTGTTTTCCCACCAACAGCAGACTACCGTAATCATCATAATCTTGGCAATTTTGAGTTTCTTTTCCTTTAACTACTTATGAGTTGTTTATTTTTCTTCCATTTGTCAAGTCTGTCCTAAAGCTTGCCTCCCTTGCATTCTTTGTAAGTAAACTTGACTTGCCTTTTTCTAAATGTTTTCATCTTGGCTATAGTTGATTGGATGAGGGGTTGCACCACTGACTCAAAATAGACAAATTCTCTGCCCCAGAAATTTGTATTTGGGACTCAGACGTTCTTGTTTGATCTGATCTGGCTTCTTAAACAAGGAAGATGTGAACTGGAGAGCTGTGAAGGGGCCATCTTCCCCAGCTATGTGGACATCCAAGAGGAGAAAGTTTATTTGCAGAGTAGAGTGAACAGAGACAAGGTAGGTAAGGAGAGAGATCGGGGTTGGAGGACAATCCTACCATCCAATACCCCCAAGAGCCTCCATCCTATCAGGCTGTTTTACTCACTTCATAAAACTAGTCACTCTCTAAAAAGGTTTATTTGTTTGTATTCTCAAACTCATTAAGTGCTCTGAGGGCAGAAAAATTGTCTTGTTCACCATTGAATTATTGGCATATAGTGAGCACTCCATATATAATGGCTGGATGAATGAATCTATGGACTTATTGATAAATTAGAAATCTGAACAGCTATTATCCTGTTGTATCAAAAATCTTGTTACCAACTCTGAGTAATAAGAAATTTAACAGAATCTAGGATATTGACCAAATAATAATTTGTAATTAATTTGTAATTAATTTTATGTAATTAATTTTGAAGCCTGAAACTTAAAAAAAATTTAAGAGCCTGCATTCTGTGGAACAGGTTTCACTGTAGCATCCTTTCAAGATGGCTAAGGATGTAGGAGGCCTCATCTGTCATCATGCTGAGTGGTCTGGGATGATTTCTCCCAGGATCTCCTAGCAGTTAATAATGAGCCCTTACCAAAGGAGAGGGAGTAATCATGTCTTGTTTCTGTCTTCACTATGAAATTCAAGACCTTAAATTGCTTGATTTTATGTGTGGCTTATATAGAACATTAATTTTCCAGAGGAAGTTTCCTTCAAATTGCCTTTCCTTTCAAAATGTCCAAAGGAATGCCCTTGATAACAGCTAGTTAACATGGGCATTTTATGCTACTTAAAGTAATGCACGAAAATTTTTCCTATGTTATCTGCCAAGTGCTTGTACATGATACATCAATTTTGATCAAAATGGGTATTATTCTCTGGTTAGGCATTTAATCTTTGTTAATACAGAGATAATTTCCCATCTTAGTTAAAGAGTAATATGGATCTATATGGCTCATTTTTGTTTGCTGTCCACTAAATTTCTTTACTTTCCTCTGAGTCAGAAATTTTTCTATGGGCTAAAATCCCATTTAATAAACTTAAGCATTCCTTGAATTTTAAAAATAAAAGTATTTATTATATCCATCTTGTTCCCAGGGTTTCCTTGTTTTTGAGTTTTTAAATTTTTTTCTCCAGTTCTTTTTCTTTGTTAAGAAACCTTTCATTTGGGAGGGTAACATTGCTTTTTGTTGTTTGTTTTTTTGAGGTACTGGGGGGACCAGGGATTGAACCCAGGACCTCATATGTGGGAAGCCGGCACTCAACCACTGAGCCACATCAGCTTCCCTGTGTTGGTTTTCTCATCTGTTTTGCTTGTTGTTTGTTTTTGTTTTTTTCAGAACCCGGGACCTTCCATGTGGGAGGCGGACGCTTAACTGCTTGAGCCACATCCACTCCCCCAACATTGAATTTTTTAAAAGATTTTTAAAATTTATTTATTCCCCCTCCCCACCACTTGCACTAAGTATCTGCTCTCTGTGTCCATTCGCTGTGCGTTCTTCTGTGTCTGCTTGTCTTCTCTTCTCATCTTCTCTTTAGGAGGTACCAGGAACCGATCTCGTGAACTTCCGACATGGGAGAGAGACACTTAATCACTTGAGTCACCCTAGCTCCCTGGTTGTGTCTCTCTCTGTCTCTCCTCTGTGTCTCTTTTTTGTTGCATCAGCTCTCCTCACAGGCCAGCTTACTTTCACCAGGAGGCCCTGGGAACCAAAACCGGGACCCTCCATATGGTAGACAGGAGCCCAATCACTTGAGCCACATCTGCTTCCCAAGAAAGAAACGTTCTTTTCATCTTTTTTTTTTTTTTGGAAGTACTGAGGATTGAACCTGGGACCTCGTAAATGCAAAGCAGGCACTCAACCACTGAGCTACACCCACTCCCCTGAATTTTTTAAGAGAAGACATTTTAAAATGATGTGGCAGAATTATTGACAATGTTTTTTAAGCCCTCTGATATATATTTAGCTTGGTAGGGGATTTATTAACAATAACAAACCCTTAAAGTCCAAGAGTGTGGGTAATTGTAACTTGTTCCTAACTTCATACAAAAACAAGGACCTTCAGTTTAAGTGTTCCACTGTATTTTCATTTATTTGGGCTTAGAAATATGTGCCTTAATACCTCTTTTATGAAAATTCTGTTGAGTTGTGCTGTCTGTACTTTTTATTCATTCTCACTTTTATTTGTTTTGTATTAGTATGAAAAATGCCTATACTTCTGTGATAATTTCACATACTTTTAGTTTTCTTTAAGAAAGGGGTTTACTAACTTGCTCCCAAGGGAGCAAACCTTTGGCTGCTCATGCCCCAATGATTGGTTCTTTGATCGTGTGGCATTTGCCCACCTGCTTCCCAGGTTTAAATCTCTCAGCGATGAAGGTGGCACCAGTGAAAATCAAACCTAATATTTATTTGAATGCTTTACCAGGTGAAAGTGATTCCATGAAACTTAGAATGCCTGTTTGGGCAAATTTGGTATAATTTGCTACTTCAATAATCAAAATAAAGGAATTTTTAATTATACTGTCACTTTACCTGTAATAGCACTGGCAAGAAACATTTGAAATTATTTGTATGTCATTTTGTCATAACTTTTATGATTTTTTCCTGATTGAATACATACAGTGTAAAAAGTACGAATAATGTAGCAATATAAAAGTTGAAGGAAAAAAAAAAAAAGAAAGGGGTTTACTTAATTCAAGTAATTTTGAATTCCTGAGACCTTGGATGAAAATGAACCTATTGTCAATTACTGCCTTTAAAAGTTTTACTACTGTCTATCACATAACAATTGAGTCATCAGTCTTGCCACCAATCTGATTCTTTAACATTTTTGCTTTTAAAAAATCTTGGAAGTTTTGGTCTATTTTCTATCCCTCCTACTTCGTTGATATAATTGAATTTGCTTGACCTATTGAAATATAATCAAATTGTGAATGAATTATATGAATAAAATGTGTTATTCATTCTAAAAAGGTTGTTAAGATAGAAAATGACCTTGGTAGTTGTGTTATAGATATCTGCAAACTGAACTCTATCCTATTACCAAAGAATTGCAGATGGGGAAGTTTTATCTATTCAGCATTCATTACTGCATCAAAATCTCATGTTATCTATTGACTATGCCTAAATGATGTTAATTTTTTAAGGGCTCGAAATGTAAATGTTTCCTGTTGGTCAGAAGCACAGAAGCTGGCTTCTCATCCAGTTAAGAAACTTGCTCATCCAGTTGACTTTAATGGAGATAAAATAGCCATTAAGATCTTTTCTAAGCCCTTGGGTATTAGATGAAAATATTTGCAATTAGTGTAGCAGAAACTCTTGGTTTTGAAATCCCTGCAGTCATAAGCTTGAGTTTAAGCAGCCAATTATTTTCTGCAGTGGTAGATGAACTGGTTTTCTATATGTTTCTTATAACATAACTACATGAAATTTTTTGTTTAGTTTTTATTTTTTAGCAGATCTTTATTTATTCTGGGTCATTTTGATGGTTTGCTGTAGCCAGAACTGGCTAGTAGGTTTCATCTTGTATGACAACTTGGCACACTGAGTTGAGATCTTGGGACCATAGTTTGCTTAGTGGGTCAAGGTGTCCTGTTGAATTAGTGATATCTGCCATGGGAAAGAGAATGGATATTGGTGATGAAGTGTGAATCTGCCATCAAGTAAGTATGCTAAATCATTTAGGCAATCTTTGAAAATCACTGAGTTACCATTAATGCTATTCCATTTTTCAGAGTAGAAGATGCTTGTGTAAGAAAAAAGTGAAAGTTGTTTTCTGTGCTTCTTTCTCTAGAAATCCATCCATCTTTAAAAAGGTTTTCTCCATTCAAATCTAAGCCCTTGAAAGTCATCAAAGCAAGTGAATAAACTTGCATTTTTCTTTTTTTTTTTTCTTTCTAAACTTGCATTTTTAAACTTCTAAATTTGGTTTCTTACTACAAGAGTGTTTGTGATGTCTTAAAAGTGAAATACAATGAATTATTCCAAAACAGAGAAGAGCCATATTAATAGATCTCTCAGTTTGCTCTGCTTTTCCTCAGCTGCTTATTTTTCTCCTTTTCTTGCTATTTCTTCATCTTAATTTAACACATGCTTTGGTTATGATGATTCAATCTGTTTTAGTATTTCCTTTTCCTTTCTGCTGGGGGATTCTTTATGAATACATTTTCCTTTCAATGTAAAGTGCAGCATAGAAAAGTTCCAGTGGTACTCTACAATTGTATTGTACCAGGATTTCTCTTACTGCTCTTGTTTTACAACTTTCTTAATGCTGCTATGCTAGGTTTTGAAATGCAATATTATACTCATTCTATTATTACAAGACTCCCTTCTGTCTGCTTCTTTTTACCTATTGACTATAATCTTTATGCCTAATGGCATGCTGGAGCCAGCTGATAATTTTTTAGGAATTTTGTGAGTTCATTAGACACAGTCACTATTAAAAATTGAAATTATGTAAACTTACAATTAAATAAAAAAACAAAGGCAATAAATACTTAAAACTTATCACATCCTAATTATTTTACTATATTTCACTATTCTCCATGCTCCTGAGGATATTTATGTCAATTGTATTTGCATGATGAACATGTTCTATAATGGCATGCTGCGGCTCATCTCTTCCCAGCTCCATGTTTAGTAATGTCATGGCCAATTCAGGGTTTGAGTCCCTGAACAAAATTATAAAATTAAAAAATTTTCCAGCTAAAAAGGTCCCTTTTTTAGTCAGTTGTTAAACATCTGCTAGCATACCATGGCCACAAGCCCACCATAATGTTGCTTGATTACACATAAAGGTTTGATCATCAAACACCTATTCTTCCTGTGCTTTATCATCACTGAGTCTTCTTTCTTCCAATTTCAAGATTTCTGCAAACCCAGTTCCAAGAAAGATTCCTATTAAGTCATATGTTTCTCCTTTCAACCTTTACTAAACAGGACAGTTTTATCTCCATTTTTCCCCAACATTAAGGGCAGGCTACCTTCAATTTTTTTGTTAGTCATCTTTTTTATTTTTTAGTCAGCCCTAAGTTCTTTGTTTCATTTGCTGCATACAAGATACCCCTAATACTTTTGAGTTAATCTCCATCAATTGTGCCATAATCAAACTGAGTAGTAGCTGAGGCTTTCCAACAACAGTAGTCTGCTGTAATTGGCTATCATTTTGGTTTCTAATTTGTGCTTTCTTTTCTATTATCATCTCTTCCAACTTGCTCTCCAAAGACATTTTTTTCAGAGCAGATCTTTCCACTTGAATTAAAATCACTGTTTGATTTAACTGTGAAGACAACTTTTTTCCTGCCAAAACAGTCCCTTTTTTAAAGTCTTTTACTTTAAGAATTTTTCAATTTAGAATTATTGTTACAATCTGGGCAATCTTTTTCCCTCTGGAGGCTCCAGCTCAAGTGATGGAAATTCAATGAAATCAGTGTTATATAGTCTGAAGAGTACTAAAGGAGTTAAAAGTGTAAATGACCAATATCAGAACCTTTCCAGACTTGGTAGAGATGGTTTGGGAATAGGAAGTTATAATACCTAGGGCAGGAAGGAAATGCAAAAATAAGACAAGAGAAGCAGATGTGGCTCAAGTGATTGGGCTCCCGTCTACCATATGGGGCTCCTGGTGAAAAAAGCAAGCTGGCCCATGCAGTGAGCTGGCGAGAGTGGAGAGCTGGCCAGCACAGAGTGCTGGCCCGCGCAGGAGTGCTGGCCCGCGCAGGAGAGCTGGCGCAGCTAGATGACACAACAAAAAGAGACAAAGAAGAGAGACAATGAGAAACGCAACAAATTGGGGAACTGAGGTGGTGCAAGAGTTTGAGCAGCCTCTTTCCACTCTGGAAGGTCCCAGGATCAGTTCCCAGTGCCCCCTAAAGAGGGAACAGACAAAGAGGGGACAAGCAGACACAGAAGAACACACAGAGAGCAGACAGCAAGTGCAAAAAAACAATGGGGAGTTGGGGGGAGAAATAAATAAAAAATTTTAAAAAAAGAAGATGGGGCACAGATATGGCAAATTCCTATGACTTTTAATTTTTTTTATCTTAGTTCAGAGATTATTAGAAGTGCTGTTTTATTTTTAGGTAAATTAGGGAGAAATTGCCTCAGAGTCATAGGGCATGTGTCAATATCAGTTTCCTGGGTTTGTAAAGCTTCTTTACAGACGAGCTCCATTTCTAGACTTGGTAATTGAGGTGAGCCCCATAATAACAACAGTCAGCTTTACAGGGGACCCATAGAGGGTCATATTTTTTCCTAGGGAGTGACTGACCATGAAGTCTGAGAATGCCCAGAACAACCTGGAGTTTTCAACACTTCCCTTGAAAGTTGCTCTCCACAAACAGCAGCACAAGCATATATAGATTTGGGTCTCCTCCCAAGAAAAGGGGTCACTGAGCACTGTCTCCTCAGGGCTCCTTACTTACAGAGGAGGTGGGAAAGCTGGTGCTGGGAAGTGTTCTCCTCATGTGGAGACCTGGAGTAATCAGAAAATGGGGTGTTGGGGGAAGCTTGCTGACATACTGAAGTAGAACACCAGGTTCCCAGGTACAGAAGCCTCCCCATTTCTCTCCGTTATCTTGAACTGAGTAGAGAGTGTGAGGACAGGGCCCTCAGAGCTGTGCTCCCCACCAACAAAGGAGCCAGAGTGGACTTGTTTTGTCTGGGAATGGTGGGCACTGGCTGGAGCTGGATGCATGCCTCCTTGTTGGCAGTGAGTTTAATCATGTCTGGTGCTCCAAAACCACGGGAAACCCCTATAGCAAACAAGTTAGCTGCCTTCCTGTCAAAAGCATTCTCTGGTTTCCCTTTCAGTCTTTGAATTGACTATAAGGCAGAAGGACAGAGAGCCCAAGTTAGAAAAAGCACTTCATAACTGGAAAATGTAGATGATTCATGCTAGTTGACAGTCTTGGCTTGGAGGGCAGTGAGGGAATATGGTGCAAAAGTGGCTCCTGCAGAAGATAAAGGGGAAGCATAAGGCTGGACTACCATCCAACAGATAGGTGCAGGTAAGAGACACTTGTTTCACTTTTGCCTGATTTGCCTCCATTTTGATTGCTTTCTGTCCTGCCCGGAGACTAATTCATAGCATGGGGGAGCAAGTTATGGGAAAGAGTACTTAAGAAGGAAGTGTCTTAAAGTGTCCTTAGACTCCTGCTGTCTCTTGGTCATTACCAACCATCAGAAAATAGTTTCCATCTGGAGTGCTTTGACTAGGCAGTTGGAAGGGACTAGATATTTTCCATCCTTTGGGGTGTTTTTTTATTATTATTATTATCAAAGTGACACAGTGCTATGGCATTTTCAACAAAGAAATCTTTTTGGCACGACTTTGATGTTAGTACATGTACCCCTGGGACAATCAATGTCCTTTCATTTGACCTACTATTTTTATGGCAGGTTGTCCCTCCTTCCTCTCTCTGGTCTATTGATCTATTGATCATCACCAATTGTCTGTTAGAATATTTAAGTGCTACACTGCAAATGTGAGTAGGAGTCAAAATTTTTCTTGGGCCTACATCCTGTGGCCTTGCTTTAGGTACATACCTTGCTGTTGGACTGCTGAGCTTTCTAGGCAAGGATTAGAAACATCCTAGTCATTATGCCTGAATGATCAACATAATCTGACTGGTTATGTTGGTGGTGGGTGCTATTTTAGTTTTAGGATTTCCCTCAGGCTGATATTGGAATTCAAATGGTTAACTTCAACTTTATACCTTCTAAACTTAGCCCAATAATGAATTTTTCTAGTATGACAAAGGTAAATTTCATATGCAAAAAAGATCTGTTTAAATAGAATCTAAAACATTCTATTTGGACTTAGTAGACCAGAAATTTGAAGAATTCATACACACTAAAATTGTTCTAGCCCTTCAAATATTACCACTATAATAACTTTAATTTTGTTTTTGTTTTTTTATAATAGCTTTATACAATTCAAATATGGACTTTTGTTTTAAATTGTCTTAATCAAGAGATCTTAATTGGGAGGCATTTTGCCCTCCAGGGGACATTGGCAATGGTGAGAGATGTTTTTGGTTATCACATCTGAGAGTCGGGTGTGCCACTGGCATTTGGTGGTTAAAGACCAGGGATAAAGCTAAGCATCCTACAATGCACAAGACAGTTCCCACCACAAAGAACTGTCCAGCCCAAAACATTGATAGTTGCAAGACTGAGAAACCTTGATCCAAAGTAACATTTTTTTTAGAAAAGACAACATGTTATTATTGACTTACCAGCATCTGAAATAAATAGTAGCTTGTTCTGTGTCCAAGACTGCTGTCATTGCTCTCAGCTGACAAACCAAGAATGCTATTCTATAAACAGAAGAATGAAGTTGCCTTAGAACCCCCTCTTTTAATTCTGGGTCTTCTTTTCCAAATAAATATATATTACTCAAAACTCTGCGACGAGTCACTCAAAATAGCCACACCAAGTTAGTTGCACTGACAAGGCATATAATGTTTTGGGAAAAATGGCAAACCTGCAAACAAACTTGGGACAAGTCAAGGGCCAGAGGCTGTCTCTATCATCATCTGTCCATTCAACGGGTCTTGGCCCCACATACTGGTGTCTTGTGTTCGTGTGTTGCAGCTCTCCAGTCAGTGTCAACCTCGGCCTCCTCCTGGAAGCTCCCTTCTCTGCTGGGGCTTCAGAGGCAGCCCAGGGTGGTTTACAGGCCCAAGTGCAAAATAATCAGATGTACACAATAAAAAATGACATTTTTGACATCTACATAAATGGTAAATGAATGTTCTTGAATTTGCTATGAATAAATATGCAGTCATATCTTAAATATATATACACATAACCTATTTAAAATTTAGCCTGCAAATGAACAAAGGAAGCTTTAGGGAAATGAGTATTCAATTATTATAAAAGAGTTTAATTGTTTTTAAATCATATTACATAGTTTATGATCATTTCTCTGGCTTTCTTGAAAAATGTACCTGTTTACCAACAAAGTCAACTGAGTTTTTCTTTCCTATTGCTATTATAATACCTGAAGAACTCAATGTTTTTTATTATTATTATCAACAAGAAGGTTGTATGTTAGCAAAGCCTATGAAACAAAAATCCAAGTGGTAATTCTCATTGTAATAATAAAGCTATGATTAAAAATAAATTACAGATGCCTCCAAGCCAGGTTCTGAAGAGCAGGAATTACCAAGAACCAGGATTCAAGTTCGATTTTCACCCCCACCTTATCCTTCCCCTCCCGTACCATGCACACTCTTCCTTTTACCAACTTCATGGAATTTCCACTTAAGTCTTCAAACTGAGGCTTTTGGTGACATCTTGCAATGTTCCAAAAGGTTTTTAGTTCCTTGGGTGAATTTAAGTGAATAATAATGGCAAAAGCCATCCTATGGAAAAAAAAAATATTATAGACAGAAAGCATTGATCTGAATGTAACATTAGCAAAATCAGTGGTTAAAAGAATAAACATGCTCACCTTTCTGATACCAATCCTGTGAGGAAGGTACACAGGAAGCACAGGGGTCCTTGTTAGAAGGTGAGACCTGTCCCTGAAGCCATAACTGGGCTCGGCAGGAATTTGCCTCGTAATGTTTAGTCTGATCAAGGGCATGTGCAGTGATGGTGTGTATGCCACAAATGTGCCATAAATTCTAGATATTGGAGAAGGATAGATCCTTAAATCCCACCTGTATGTTCAGGAAGAGCAAGAATTGGTTCCTTTTTGTTCACTCTTGGATCCCCATACAGTTGAACAATGAATATTTGTTGATTAAATTACTTGTACAAATTCTAAAATCCAGACACAACCCTGTATTTGATCATAACCCAAACAGAATGAGTAGAACCAGAGAGCAATTTTCTGAGCCCAGAGGCCTAAGTGGGGTTATCAGCCAGACTGACTCACTAGCTAAGGAATTTGCTCCCATAAAGCAGCCTCACAGCAGCATATGATAAATTTTCCACAAAACGACAGATTACTCCATGTCATGGATTTCTAGGGTTGCTTGTGAATATTGGGTGAATGGGAACTATAGATGATAAATCCCAAACTTTCACTCTGAAATACCCTGAGTGAATATGGTTCTTCTAGAGGCCTTGCAAAAAAAAAAAAAAAATATATATATATATATATGTGTGTGTGTGTGTGTGTGTGTATGTATATATGTGTATATATATATATATATATAGCCACTGCCTAGCTCAGAAATATCCTGGAGTCTCACTTTTCATTTTCCATTCTATGCCACAATATAATCACATTTATTTTAATATTCTCAATATTAAAATATTCTCAACTGGTATTTTAAATTACCAGTTACATTACTTAAATTTTTCTCAAAAAAACAAACAAACAAACACAAAACCAATAGTCTCAACAGATATAAAGTGTTTATCCCATGGCTTGGCCCACCCTGCCATACCTCCGAGTCCCCCAAAGGTGCACATTATTACAGTTGAGAAGAGTGGTTATAAAGCAGGCCTAAATGTAACGTGGTCAATATAGTAGGTTGAATTGTGTCCCCCAAAAAGATATGTCCACGTCCGAAGCCCCAGTACCTGTGACTGTGACTTTGGAAAAACAGGGTCTTTACAGATGTAACTAAGTTTAAGGTCTTGAGACGAGATCCTCCTGTGAAATCCAATGACTGGTGTCCATATAAGAGAAAGGAGAGGGAAATTAAGACACAGAGATACAGCAGAGAAGTCTGTGTGAGGATGGAGCAGAGAGCAGACTTATACTGCCATAAGCCAAGGAAGGCCCAGAGCCACCAGAAGCTGGAAGAGGCAAAGATGGATTCTCCCAGAGAGGAGGGAGTGTGGCCCTGCCGACACCTTGACTTTGGAGAGCTGACCTCCAGAACTGTGAGAGAATAAATTTCTGTTGGTTTAAGCCACAAGTTTGTGATTATATGTTGCAGCAGCCCAAGGAAACAATGACAGGCAAGAATTGCAAGAGTTCTGCAAGTTGAAAGGAAAGCTCAGTAGACAATAGATCAAAGCTGCATGAAGAAATATAGGTTCCCAGTGAGGGTGATGACAGAGGTAAATAGAAATGCCAGAACTATTGTATTTTTGGTTTGTAACTCCACTTTTTACTTCCTACAGGATCTAAAAGGCAAATGCTGAAAGTGTTAAGGACCAATCATTGTTTTGGGACTCAATATATAAACATATAATTTGTGACAAGAATTACACAAAGGTGGGAGGATGGAGAGGTATATAGCAACATGGTTTGTGTATACTACTGAAGTTAAGTTGGTATCAAAGCAAACGAGATTATTATAGATTTAGGATGTTAAATTTAAGCCCCATCGTAACTACAAAGAAAATATCAGAGAATATGCAAGCTCATAGAGTCAGAAATTAGAGTACAGGTTGCCAGGGGTGGGGGCAGGGAGAATGGGGATTTAACACATAATACAGGGGTTCTTAACCTTTTTTGTTCCATGGACCCCTTTGCCAGTCAGGTGAAAACCACGGACTCCTTCTCAGAATGTTGCAGCAGATAGTTTTATGACACTCAACATTGGCATGTTTTTAAATTAAATTTTAGGATTATTTAAAATTATGTTCTACAATGTTCCCATAATTTCAATACCTGATAACCTAACATGGTTCAACATCTGTTCATAAAACCATCTCCACCATCCTTACCAACCATTTTCCAGGCATGTGATTTTGAAGTATGGATGAGTATAAGCAATTTTTCAAGATATCCAACAACTGTAACATGATATGAAATAAATACTACTGTAATTTACTGCATACATCCATAAGTGAAGGAAATGCTAGATTTCAATTTGAATTAAGAGAAAATAAAGATAATAGGTTGATTTTTTTCAATTCAAGCTCACAGACCCCCTGAAATCTTTCCACAGACCCCTGGTTAAGAATCCCTGACATAATGGGTTATGGTTTCTGTTTGGGGATATGGGAAAATTTTAGTAATGTATGGTGGTGAGAATACCACAATATTGTGAAAATTTAATGATATGCTTGGGAGTGGTTAAGTTGGGAAAGTTCATGTTGTATATATATTCCCACAATTTTAAAAAAGGAAGGAAAGAGCAACTAATAAGACAATGATAAATAAATGCAATACATGATCCTGGTTAAGATCTAGCAAGGGAGGAAAAAAGGCTCAAAGGGACATTATTGGGACATATGAGGAAATTTAATATAGATTGTAAGCTTTATATTATTGTTAAATTTCTTGAACTTGATAACTGCCCTTAAGGTGGTTACATAAATATCTTTGTTCTTAGGAAATGTACATAGTAGTATCAAGTGTTCAAGGATAATAAACCTATACTCAAGTGTTCAGGAAATGAATAGGTGATAGATGATAGATAGATAGATAGATAGATAGATAGATAGATAGATAGATGATAGATAGATAGATAGATAGATAGATAGATAGATAGATAGATAGATAATATAGAATGATGCAGCAAATGTGGCAAAATGTTATAACTGGCAGATCTGGGTATCTGGGGTGTACGGGTATGTTGGAGTTCTCTGTATGGGGTTTGTATTGTTTTTTCAACTGTTGTATAAGTTTTAAAGTGTTTCAAAACAAAAAGGTTTAAAACTGCAGTTTGTAGACAGGATTCTTAAAACAATCAATTCTATGTGAAAGGGAGATTGGTTGCAGTTAAAGAAAAAGAGTCTTTGGTAGCAGAAAGATTTCATTGTGATTTCCAAATTCCCTTCCAACTGTAAAATTGTATGAGGCTATGGTTGTATTTCACTGAGGGTCTCAGTTGCAGCCACAGGCAATCAAGTGTCCAAACGGTATTTTCTTCAGAAAGGAGTAGTGATTAAAAGCAATTTAAAAGCAGAGAAGAGAGATTCATATATGTAGGGGAAGGG
Organism: Tolypeutes matacus; assembly: GCA_026826555.1. Classification (NCBI taxonomy): domain Eukaryota; kingdom Metazoa; phylum Chordata; class Mammalia; order Cingulata; family Chlamyphoridae; genus Tolypeutes; species Tolypeutes matacus. Next base: position 7,239,706 of record JAKSZT010054466.1, on the reverse strand, counting down.
AAGATGAGGCAGGACTACAAACAAGGAGAAAGCACACAAGCTGCTATAGCTCTTTTTTCCAAGAGGAAATAAATAATTTAACTTGATAATATAAATGTCTCGTATTCAGTGCCATAGATTAGAATAGATAGAACACCATTGTAAGTGGCTATGGTTTTTAAAAAGGGACAAGGACATGTATACAATATATCAATAATATCTCTTTTACTGCATAAATATAAAAATGCCCCATTTCTATAAATGACAAAAGAATATAGATATTGAGATGGTTTGTGTAAGAACAAGGAATTAGAAAAATATTACAATTGAGAGTATCACTGAGGTTTGATATTTTCAGGATTATTGGGATTCTAGGAGGGAAAAGTGTAACAATATTTAATATACAGTATTGGCATTGCCCTGATGTCCTAGCGTTGTAAGAAAGCCAGCATCACCAGACGCTCCATTCCTTCTTCTCCCCCCATCCCCTACCCCCGTTCCTTGCCTTCCTCTCAAGTCTGAATGAGGGCGATCTTATGCAGAAATTCCAACTGCCAGCTTCCTCTAAGATAGAAAGGGAGCGAGGAAGCAGCCCTTTGCTGCCATCACTCAGAGGCTGGCTGGAGGCCCAGAAGGGAGTGCCAGATTTGTCAGCTGAGAGCAGTGAGAAAGATGGAGACCTGAGCCAAATTAATTTATGTTTCAGACCTAGTTAAGTTCCTAAGGACTGTTCTCCATTGGCAGCATTCCTAAGTCTGGTGTCCATGAATTTCTAGAGATTTGTTTGAAAGTTAATGCAAAATGCTGTACATGTGCCAAGGAAGATCCAGGGTTTTCATCAGATTCTCAAAGAGGTACATGACTCCAAGGGAGGTTAAGGCAGTGGCATGGAGTGTGTGAGGTAATCCTGTTGCCTTGCCATTTCTTAGACCCATGTGGTGTCCCCAAAGCATTCCCTGCTGAATCTCCCCATTACACGACCAGAATGAAGTGCTGACTCCAGACCTGACACTATCGAGTGTTCCTGGAGTGAATCCATAAAATAGGAAATGCCGAACTATCCTATTCTACGTCTCCACCACTTAATCCTATTTCTTCATCTATTAGAACTAGTTGAGGAATCTGTGTCTTATTTTGTTTTGTGCCGTTAAAGGATATTTCTAAAAAGAGGATATAATCATGACTTGTACAAATATAAAAGGAATGAGTATCAAATATTTCATTTAACTCATTAATTAGTGAGATAACTGGTAAAGTGTTGCAATAGTTTAAAAGAGAACTCAAAGTACCACGCATTTAGATGCAGATAAGGAATGCTGAAATGAATTTACAAACGGATGCAAAACTAGTCAATCCACAAGGTGATAATCAACTGCATTCCACCAGACACAATTTGCTTTTCTATGCACCGTATTTAACTACATTGCTCTCAGTTTTCTACAAGTTAATTTCTATCTTTACAGGGCTGTAAAATAATCAGAGACAAAGGGGAGATGTATTAGTGAGGGTTCTCTAGGGAAACAGAATCAACAGGAGATATCTGTAAACAGTATGAGACTATAAAATTATCTCAGGTGACCATGGGGATCCATAAGTCCAAATTCCACAGGCAAGCTACAAACCAGGGTCTCCGATGAAGGTCCTTGATGAGTTCCCAGGAGACACTGGCTGTCTGAAGTCAAGCTGGAAAATTCTCTCTGAATGTTGAAATCACTTCCCATTTTAAGGCATTCAAATGATTGGATAAAACATCACTCATTGCTGATGGCAATCTCCCTGGTTGATGGTAGATGTAATCAGCCAACTATGTAATAAACTCACTGGTGACCAAAGTCCATAAATGTCCTTGTATTACAATTATCCCGTCCTTGCTTGACCAAACAACTGGGCACAATTACCTGACCTAGTTGACACATTAGCCTAACCATCACAGGATGTAACGGGATAGATAAACTATCCAGAACACGCTGTGAATTTCAATCTTTCACCATTTTTCCTTACAGGACCTTTATCCTTAGGATGTTTTCATTGAAACAGCCTTCCAGATTAGTGGCCTCCAACTCAGTGTGATTTGAAGGGCATTGAAAAGACCTTTTGTGATCACGCAAATTGTACCTACCTGCTTTCAAGGTACCTGAAATTCCAACCTATGGGCTTCACTCTTTGTGTTGGCCTTGATTTATGCCATCCAGAACCCTTCCTCAAAAGAGCAACATTTATAAGGTGTCTTAGAGTTCACAAAGCACTTTCATATATGTTAACATGTTTGCTTCTCACAACCACCCATTTTATAAATGACAAGACCATGCTTGGAGAATTGCCCAAACAACAAGGTAGAACAAGCGCTACAGTCCAGTCTTTCCTCCAAGTCTTCTGATCTCAGATGTCCACTTCTGCTTTGCTAAAATGCCTTAAAATGCCAGTTGAAGGCAGACAGGGGCACAGGAAGAGGGATCACACTTACTCACAAGGTCCCTGGACACAAATGCCAAAACTGGGATGTTCATTCAACATTTATTCCTCACACATTTATTGGGCACCTACTGTGTGCCTGGTGCTGGGGTCATATTACTGAACAAGGCAGGTAGATACCTGTCCTTGGGAACTTAAATTCTAGTAGGGACGACATACATCAAAATGACTCAATACATTATGAATTAATCCTTAGGACTGTTAGAAGCTGGGAATGGTGTGAGCTCATCCAGGGTGATCTGGCTTTAAGTGAGGATGGGAAAGGAGAGCCAGGGAAGTGACATTTAAGTTGCACTTTCAGGGATCACTAACAATTACAGGTGTGTGTGTCAGGGGGGTGGGGAGGATAAGACCACTTTAGGCAAGGAGTGGAGGGAAAACATATTTCAGGCAAAGGGAATGTCCTCCTTTTCTATGTCCTTTTGTACCTATGGGCTCTTCTCTCTGTATCTTGGAACAAAAACTGAAACCTAAATGAGTTTGTGGAGAATGTGTTGTGGAGACATTCTTGAGCAGGAGCCTTCCCCTTAACCTGTTTGGACTACCTCTCTCCCTCATTATAAAGAAGTGGTGTGGGGGTGGGGGTAGACAGTAATGGGGAATTATTGCTTAAGGGGTATAGAGGTTCTGTTTGGGGTGGTGAAAAAAGTGTGGGAATAGTTATGGCAATGGTTTGTGCATAACATTGTGAATGTAATTAATGCCACTGAATTGTACACTTAAAAATGGTTAGAAGGGCAAATTTTATTATATATATTTTACCACAATTTAAAAAAAAAAGAAGTAGGATTAGTAACTTAAACATAGTTTCTGAAAATTTGCTGACTCCTACTCTAAGCTACTCTCAGTCACCCTCATGGTAGCCTAAATTAATGTACATCTTTCTAGAAAGGAGGGACAACTTATAAAAGGATGTAAGAATGGGAAAAATAATTAAAATAGTTAATCTTATCTCTAGAGTATCACAAATCCAGATGGCATACAGACCTAGGATTTTTGTGGTCCTAAAGTTAATTCTAGAAGTCCTGGAAAGGTAATAAATAGAAATATAATGGTGGCTACATACTGTTGGAAATGTAAGAAATCCATGGAGAGAGACCAGAAGACTCACACACTGGACCAGCTGGGTTGCTGAAAGCATGATGAAACTTTTTTATTCATATAAATAAACAAGTATATGTATATACACAAATGATGTATCTTTATCAGTTTCCTTTATTCATGCATCTGACAGGCATTTATTTAGCACCAACTGTGTACCTTGGAAGCAGTAGAGCACAGTGGTTCACAGAACAGGCTGAGGAGTCAGATTGTCTGGCTTTGCAAACCTGACTTTGGCACTTGCTAGCTATGTGACCTGGGACAAATTTTTAAACCTTCTTGTGCCTCATTTTTCTCATAATAGTCAAACATTCATAAGGTGGTTATAAAATTTTGGTGAGATAGTGCATATAAAATACTTAACATAGTTCATGGAACACAGTCAGCTCTCCATCTTATTTTTAGGACCAAGCTCTGAGCTGGGCACCAAATTAATACAGAGATAAATAGAACAAGACTTGGCTGTCAAGGAATCTATAGTCTATTTAAGATATGAAATAAATGGAGTAGAATTCTGCCTCTATAGCTTACCACTTTATTCCTTACTCACAGTGGTTACTCTTAAATATTTGAGAAGAGAATGCTTGAACTAGACATAATTTGAGGTGAGTTTGACCTGAACATCTTCTTGCACAGCTCTCTGGGTCAGAGGACAGAACTTTAAAAGCAAAAAATAACTAACACATAAATAACTAATGATTTTATGGGTTCCAGAAAATCAGACTCTGATTAAGCATTTAATACCACCAAGATCTTGACTGCTGCTTCCTCCTCTCCTCCTTCTCATTCTCCTTCTCCTAACTTTATAGTTGTAACAAATATAAAACCCCAAATTTCCCATTTAAACCACTTTCATGTGTACAATTCAATGATATTAATTACATTCACAATATTTTACTACCCTTTCTACAATCCAATACCAAAACTTTCCATCACCCCAAACAGAAACTCTGGACCTATTATGCAATAACAACCTATTCCCCCTTCCCCCTCCCCAAGCCCCTGGAAACCTATAATTTGCTTTCTATGAATTTGTTTATACTAGCTGTTTCATATAAGTGGAATCATACAATATTTGTCCTTTTGTGTCTAGCTTATTTCACTCAACATGATGTCTTCAAAGTTCATCCATGTTATCTCAAGTATCAGAAGTTTTTATGATTGAGTAATAATCCATTTTATGTATGTGCCACATTTTGTTTATCCATTGATCTGATGATGGACACCTGTGTTGTTTCCACCTTTTGGCTATTGTGAATAATGCTTTATGAAAATTGGTGTACAAATATCTGTCCAACTCCTTGCTTTGAATTCTTTTGGGTATATACCTAGAAATTGGGTATATACCAGGTCATATGGCAATCCTAAATTTAGCTTTCTGAGGAACAGCCAAACTGTTTCCCATAGTGGCTGCATCAGTTTATATATCCCCAGCAATGCATGAGGATTCCTATTTTTCCACATCCTCACCACCACTTGTTATTTTCCATTTTTTTGGGTAAAAGCCATCCTAGTAGGTATGAAGTAGTATCTGATCATGGTTTTGATTTGCATTTTCCTAATGGCTAATGATATTGAGTTTCATTTCGTGTGCTTATTGGCCATTTGTCTATCTTCTCTGGAGATATATCTATTCAAGTCCTTTCCTGGCTGCCTCTTGATTCTGCATCAACCCAGTCACATGGCAGATCAATTCGCCATCCACAGAGGCCCAGGAGGTACTTTCCAGGGATCCTGACTCACTTCATGGCCACTCTGCAGGCTCAGCGTGGTGGTGGGTGACTCAGCAGCCTCCCCAACGGGAGCCTCCTACAGACTCAACTAAGCCTTGGGAGTCAGAGTCTGTGAGCCCAGTACCCAGAGGAGAAAGGAAACATCAGCAGCTTCCCAACTGGACTTTCCTTCTCCTGGGCTTATTTCCTGGTGAAGGGAGACACTGCAGGTCATACCTTTGGTTTCCAGCAGAAACCACTGAAGTTCCCTGATGTGACTATTTGTTGACCATCTTCTGCCCTCCATCATTTATTGAGAGTGTTCTATGATCCAGGCCTTTTGTAGAGTACTTTATCCACATTATTTCATCTAATCCTCACAATAACCCCATCAGGTGGGTATTTTTGTGCCTATCTTATAGATGAGGAAGTTTAGGTTTAGAAAGCTTAATAACTTCCCCCATTATAGGGGCAAGTACTACCAAAGGCCTGGAAGAAACGGGGAAGAAGCTAAGTAGAATCCGGGTGCTTGAAGAGGCTGCGGTGCTGTCTGGACTCCTGTGCCTATTGGCAGCTCTTTCTCCCAAGCAATTCCTGTTCCTGTAACTTCCCAACTTTGGGGATTGAAGCAGAACCAGGACTGAGTACGTGCCCCTCAGCAACAGCTAGTCTTGGGCAGCCACCAGGAGGAGAGAAGAGGGACTCTGGCCACTGAATAAAGGACTGTCAAAAATTCTTAAGGATTTTCCTCTTAGAAGTGAGAAAATGAGGGCAGCGGATGTGGCTCACTCAGTAGGGCTCCGATTTACCATATGGGAGGCCCCAGGTTCGGTTCCCGGGGCCTCCTGGTGAAGGCAAGTCGGCCCACACGGCACGGTGAGCTGACGCAGCAGGACGACCCAGCAAGGGGAGACAAGCAGACAAAGAAAAACACACAGCAAATGGACACAGCAAGCACAAGCAGCAAGGGGGGATAAATGAATAAAAAAAAAAAAAAAAAAGAAGTGAGAAAATGAGAGCTGCTGAGAAAAGGCAGCAGTGGAGAGTGGCAGGAAATACCGGTCAGGCCCAGGTGGTGGCAGAGGGATCCTGGTGCTCTGCCTGGGAGGCTGGATGTGATGGGGCCACATCTTAGCACTTGGGCTGGTTCAGGTAACTTGGTGTCAACTCCTGAGGTTGCTAGTAAATGTTGGCTTGGGCAGGCATAGGGTGAGAGGTCAGCCTGGGTCCAAGTGCTGACCTTTGCTTCTACCTAAAGTGATTTTGATTGCCTACCCCACCCCACATCATGATTATAAATATAACGACTTATACTGTATATTGCATTTACCAGGCTGCAGACACTCTTCCAAGTTAACTGTATTCACTCGCTCACTCCTCACAATAGCACTCTGAGTTAAGAACTATTTCTATTTCTATTTTGTAGATGAGGAATCTGAGGCACAGAGAGTTTGAGTGATTTACCCAAGGTTCTGGCTATGAATGGGAGATCCAGGATTCAAACCCAAGCACTCAGACCCACTGCACTATTTCCAAGAGTTGCCCTTCAGGCCCCTTGTTTCTGTATGTGATGCAGTGGCAGGTTCCTTCCATTTCCAGAAATTTCAATTTAATTGGTCTGGGATGGAGCCTGGGTATTATAATTTTAAAAGACCCTCAGTTGATTCTAAGCTGGTGCCAGGGTTGGGAAGCTCTGGATAAGCATTTCCCCCAAGCCTCCTGCTGTCATATGAATACAACTCCATTCTTTATTAGCCAAGTTAAATATGTTGTACCAAGTCCTGTATTTGTTCCCAGTGCTTTCATCATGAGACACAATGCATAGTACTGAATGTGTCTTGATATATCTTCAAATATATTTCATTATTTTTTAAGAGCACCTCCTAGGTTATAGTTTCAAAAGAGTGAGAATTTGGGAAGTGGCTGTGGCTCAATCAGTAGGGCTCCCGTTTACCATATGGGAGGCCCCGGGTTCGGTTCCCGGGGCCTCCTGGTGAAGGCAAGCCCGCCCACACGGCGTGGTTGGCTGACCCAGCGAGCACAAGCAGCAAGGGGGGGATAAATGAATAAATAAATAAAATCTTTAAAAAAAAAAAAAAAAAAAAAGAGTGAGAATTCCATAAGAAAGAGACCCATCCTGTCTTGTTCTCTTCTGTTTTCCCAGTGCCTCAAACTGCAGAGATAATTAGAAAGTATTTGTTGAATAAGCCAATGAATGAATAGAAAAAGTTAAGACCATATGTTTGACACTGAACTCAAATATAGTGAATGACAGAACAAGATCCAAAAATATCTCTGTGTAGGAGAAGGCTGAGCTGACTCTAATCAGATAAACTCTCATAGAAGGAAATATGAGGTACTGTTCTTAGGTCCAAGGGTGCAGGTACAGAAGAGATCAAACATATTTTATCAGCAACATGTGAAAAGAACTTAGTGGTTGCTGAAAAAGATAGTTATAACCCTAGATAAGATGAATAGACATAGAAGCTGTGTTTTTGTTTCCTTGGCTGCTCAAGGAAATACTATACAAAAGGATGGTTTAAACGATGGGAATTTAGTGGCTCATGGTTTTGAGACCAGGAAAAGTACAAATCAAGGCATCATCAAGATGATGCCTTTTCCCAGAAAACGATGACTTTTTGGGGCTTGGTGCCGGTGATCCTTGGCCCTGGGCTCCCTTGTTACATGGCAATGTACATGGCGGCCTCTCCTGGCCTCTCCCCTCTCTTCCAGGTTCTGTTGACCTTCAGCTTCTTGCTTTCCATGGCCTTCTATCTGTCTGAGTTTCATTTTTCCTATAAAGGACTCCAGTAATAGGATTAAGACCCATTCTGGGCCATATCTTAACTGAAGTAAACTCATCAAAAGGTCCTACTTACCATGGGTTCCCACCAACATGGATTAAGTTTAAGAACATGTTTTCCTGGGACACGTACAGCTCCAATTCACCATAACCTGGAATGTAAAAGGTAATCGTCCCATTTTTTTCATTTTCCAGATGGTATCTGTCGTGTTATGTTCATGCAGTTCAAAAAGCCACTTTGGGGACAAGAGTAGTATAAAACCTGGAGAACATTCAGAGAAGATTTCTAGGTTGTCAGCAGAAATCAAACCATGTCATAAAGAAAATGATTGGAGGACTGGGGAATTTTAACTTAGAGGAACTTGGAGACTATGAGCATTATCTTTAATTATTTGAAGGGTTATCATTGAGAAGGCAGATAAGATTTATTCAATGTGACCCCAAAGAGTAGGACCAGGATCAAATTTTAACTTGCTATAAAGAAGAACTTTTCCAAGGTCAAAGCTATGCAAAGAAGGATTATGGGATGTGCTATCCTGCCTAGAGTGAGTTCTCTGTCGATAGAGCTATTCAGGCATATGACTACACATCAGTAATGCCATTCTTCTCTGGAGATCATGTTTAAATGTAGATTCTGCTTCAGTAGGTCTGGAGTGGTGCCAGATATTCTGCATTTCTAAGACGTTCCCAGGTGATGCTGATTTAATGGCTTCTGAGGTCCCTTCCAACCTTCAAACTTCAGTTTCTATGAAACAGATGCATGCCGTCTCCTACACTAACTCCATTCCTTTTGACTTATAGGTGTGGCCCTGTTGCAACCAGTTGTAATCAGAGATTTTTGGGAAACTTCTCAAATGAGACCAAAGACCCCTGTGAATGCCACATAATGCCTTTTCCTCCACTGAGGAACAGATGAGACCAATAGGCTGTGAGCTCTGCTCTTAATCAAGATGCGCCAAGGCTACTGTTCACTTTCCTGAAAGGTGGACTGCATATTTGTAGAGATAGAGAATGAGCAGCATCTGCAAAATCCTTTTTGTTCTTTTTGCTATGTACACCTTTATAGACAGATTAGGGAGAAACTTGTAACTTTGCCTCCCAAATACGGCAAAAGGAAATTTTAATTGCATTTCACCAGGGCTTCATAAATTTCTCTCCCAACTAAAAGGCTCAGAACATCCTCTCCTCTTGCTGGAACTGTCACAAGTAGTCTCTTCCAGGACGTAGGATGAGGACAGAATCCTGTCATCCACCCCCTCCCCAAATACGGCAGATGCAGTTTGCCCCATCCCATGTTGTTCTACCTCTGTTATAAGAACACCTGGCTCTTAGCTAGGCATATGACTACCTAGAAAAGAAAAACTATTCTACTTCCTAGACTCCTTAGCCCATTTTCTTGATCCATCATTCCTCTTTAATAATAGAAAAAGACATTCCACTTGGAAATAATATAATGATAGAAACTTTTAAAATGAAGCACTGTCGTGTTATCCAGGATATTGAAAAAGACACACTGTGATACATGGAGCAGAAAGAAAACATCTTTAATCTTCAGCTGTGGTATCAAACAATGCCTGGAGGAAGAAGAAGCTGCTTTTGACTACGAAGTTCCTGAAGAATTTCATTAATCACGAATCTCCCCGTCTGTTGAGGGCAAGAGAGACTGGTGGTTTAGGAGTCAAAGGAGGAGCAGTTTCTATTCTTGGTGGAACTGGTGGCATAGGGACTACAGTAGTTCTGTTCACTGGTGGTTTCCTCTGATAAAAATAAAATCAAGACAAAATACATTTATAAATACTCAACATGTAAAAATGAAATAGCTATTATTTGTAAAATAATTTTTATAATTATATAGGGAGAGATGGAATTACTTTAAACCAATCCCATATATTCTTTTTAGATTCATTAACTTATCATCAACACACTTTAATTACTCTTCATGTATATGGCAGGTAATGACATTTTAAAAGTTTGATGTCATGTTTAAAAAGAAAATCAAATACTCTGCTTCCATTCAGGTTGTTCCAGCTGTCTTTCCTGGTGAGAGTAATTGGAATTGTTGGACAAAATATTTTTAAAACGTATTTTTAAAAATATCAGAGTTCTAAGAGAGCGAGGCTTTGTGGACCCAAGATTGTGATAAAACAAGAATCCCAGGGAGGTGTTTGGCTCTTCTATTCTCTTCTAGATACCTGGCAATTCCAAAGTAGGGGCTGAAAGTTTGTGAAGCTGAGCAGAGATTATGACCGACTTACAGGGCTGGGGGATAAAATTTAATGTTAAAAACTGCCAGAGAGAAGGGGACCTGGGAAGTAACCAGGCTTTTATTTGGAATCCTAAATCTCACCCTAGGAGTAAGGGTGAAGAAGGGACTTAAGTCGTTCTAATCATCTCAGTTTCTGATTGGAATAAGGTGGTCTGTGAATGCTGTGCCCAAGAGAAATAGAAATAAATCCTTTATGGAGGAAATTAACCTCACTTAGAATAGCAAGTTAGCTTTATAATTTCTCATAAACAATGTTTATCACTCAGTAAAAAATAATTAGCCTCATCCCCTCCCCCAAATATAAAGCAGATGAAAAGACAAGACTCAACTGAAAACCAAAAGAAAAAAGTAAATAGACGAATACACACAGGAGATCCAAAAAGTGGAGTTATCTGATGAACTTTAAAATCACAAGGATCGAAGTGCTCAAGAAATTTAAAGATAAGTTGGAACCTTTGGCAGAGAACTGGAAACTATAATAAGAGAATCAAATGGATATTTTAGAGCTGAAAAATATAATAACTAAAATTAAGAGCTAAATAGATTGGTTAAACAGAAGATTGAATACAACTGAAGACAAATAGCTATCTGGAAGATAGCTCAGAAGAAAGTACCCGCACTGAAACTGAGCAAAACAAAAGGATGGAAAATATAGAAAAAAGCATGAGACACATGAGAATCAGTATAAAGGTCTGAAGTGCATTTGGAATTTAAGAAGAGAAGATAGAAAGTAGGGCAGAGGTAATATTTGATCAGATAATGGCTACTAATTTTTTTTTAAATATGAAAGACCTCCATCCACAAATTCAAGAAGCACTACGATACCAAGCAAGACAAATAGAAAGAAAACAACAATGCATTAGTGTAAAACTTCTGAAAACAGAAATAAAGAAAAATGTTTTAAAGGTATTTTTGTAAATAAGTTTATTTCAAATTCAAAAAAATAAAATAACAGAAAAAGGCAGCTCAACAAGCTATGGAAACATTACTCCTAAAAAGTTCTGCCCAGGCACTTCTATCTCATCTAATTCCAACGACTAACTCAATTGTTCCTCTAGTGTTCAGGAAGATATAGTAGATAAACACAGATTAGTTAAATGACATAGTCAAGGTCACCTTATTAATGAAAAAAATAAAGAGAAAAATACTTAATCATATTCATATCTTACAAAACCAAATTCCATATTCTTTTTTTTATCTTTAGCATCAATATAGTACCAACTTTGCTTTTGCTACAAAAACATTACAATATTGTTATTAACTATAGTTTGTAAATTACATTAGTTATATTTTTCCCAGTATCATGTACCATGTATTATTTGGAGGACAGCTGGGGGATAATATAGGGAATGTGTAACAATGATTTTGGCAGTAGATGAGGATTGTGGTTAATAATATAAATACAGGAATGTTCTACTACAAGGTGTTAAGAATGTGGTGATACATGGGGAAGATATAACAAAAGATGTTTTAAAAATCAAAGTTATGTTTATTTAAAATGAGCAATTTCTTTCTTAAATAGGAAAATGTACTGGAAATCGAGAGGATTATTGCTTAATAACTGTCTTCAATATTTTCAAGAAATAGTAACTCTTTTCAGACAGATTCTCCATTTTAGTTCTTCCATTAATTAGAAATTTTGTTACAATGGAGAACATTCTTAATTCATAAATAATGATTTAGAGTTTTATTAAAAAGAAGATATAAACTGGAAAAGAAATCAATATTATGACAACCAAACTCTCATAAACAAATTTTCTATGTCTTTGCCTTTATGCCTGCCCTCACCCCTCCATCAAGTTTTGCTAATGGTAGAAAAATCAAGAGTATAAACTTACACAGGTCTTTAAGATTTCATATAACTTCTGAAGTTGCCGTAAGGAAAAAAAAAACAAAAAAAAACCAGTTACATGATATTTAGTCACTGGAAAATTTTGTTTCAGTTCAAATATATTTTTTAGTGTTTTCAAGAAAATAATAAGATAATTTTAAGAAGAAATTGCCAAATTTGCTTTAAGGTCTGTGATTAATAAAGAAGCTTGTTGTCATGTAAATTGGACAATCATAGAGAAGAGAAGGGAGTTAAGAGTTAGCTGAGATAAATGACAGCACAAAGAGCTTTCCAGGTTTAATCTAGTAGGAGAAGCAATCAGGGTCTGTAGGAACACCGTGATTTATTTCTGCTTTTTTTTGTCAGACTGCAGAAGGAAAAGGAGGTAGAGAGCCAACAAGAGGAGCAGAGAGCCGTGGGCATTGACAGTTCTTTCTGTGTGAAGCCTATACACTGACAGGCTGTGTATAGAGACCTGAGCTTTCAAAGATACTCCAAGCATCTTCAGGGAGAGCCAAAGCAGCAAGAAGTGTCCCAGGAGGCCACAATCTGTAGAACAAATTCTATTCTAAAGGCAATTACTGGAAAACACACACATATTCAGCTCAGGGCTTGCTTGATTAAAAAAAAAAAAGTATGAATTTGTCAGTTGAGACCAAGTCCCCTAAAAAGAATGTAATACATGAAATTTTACATGAGGAATTTTGGACAACATAATGGATGTATTTAAATTTACAATGTTATACAGATATGGTCTATATGGGGTCATTCTTTGACCCACTGAAAAGTAAACATAATAGTACGTAGCAAAAACAAAATACCTAGTGGTTTCTGGGTTCTATTTAGTTGACTTTTATTTAAACCAGATTTTGCAAATCTTGTTAAAAAAATTTCATGACTTTCATTATCCCCTTATTTGCAAAACAGAAGTAGTTATATAGTTTGTATATTGAGAAGGGTGATGTTCACCCAGAGATGACTTATGGCCTGTGGTGATAACTTCCACAGGCCTGAAGAAGGTCTATTTCCTTGAGATGACTACCCCCAGTTGGCAGGGATTGGCCTCAAAATTCCTAGCTATGCCAAAAATAGCTATTATTTTGACTATTATCTATGCTGTCTACCTTAGAGTTTTAGTTTTTGGAGAAAATTGGAGAAAATCTTCTTATTGTATTTTATGTTTTTGAAACTATTACTTTTTGAAAATGTCACATATTTTCTCCCTAAATCATATCTTTCTAGAGACAGTAAACATATTCTAATTTAGGTTAAAGAGAAAGAAAAAAAAGAGCAATTACCTTCCAGGGGAAGCTGTGATGACAGCAAATTCGTGAACGAAATTCTCGCACCTGAGGAAATTTATAGTAATGATAATATAAATTAGGAAAGTTGAACTCTGAGTTCCCTGATGGCAAGGACTTGTTTCACTATTTTTGTAATCCTGGTATCTAGCATGATTACCTATCACTTGTAGATTTACAATAAAAAGTTTGTTTAAAGAATGAGTGAATGAATTTTGTATATGTTAGTTAGCATTAGCATCTTGCCAATCCTTTTCTTTTTTCATTAAAAAAAAAAAAAAGAAAGCTTTAAGGCCAACCATTAGAAGACTAGAAATAAGATGTAATTTCCAAATGACTAACACAATAAAAGTAACAACAACAAAACAACAAAAAACAAATAGCAAGAAGGTATTTTAAGTTAGGAACATAAAATAAGATAGCTGTAATTAGTTACATCATTAATCACAATAGATGTGAATTTATCTCTCTTTTAAAGCTTTCCGAATTGGAATATTTTAAAGCCAGGTCTATGGTATTTACAAAAAAGCAGGGCTAAAATAAAACAAAACAGAAAAGTTGAAAATAAAAGGTTGGATGAAGATAAGTGCTAGTGCTAACCAAAAGAAAGCAAGAATTGCAATAGTCAAAATACAATTCAAGGTTAAAAACATCAAATGGGAAGGAGACATATTTTATATTATGAAACTTATAGACCCCTGAGAAAATATAATAGTCATAAACCTTTATGGACAGAGAAGCATAATATTGGTATTTATAAAGCTAAAATTCCTGAAAATTTGGGAGAAATTAACAAACTATATTCTTGGTGAGAGATTTAAAACCTCCCTAAGAAATTAACATACCAAGTAGACAAAAAAAGACAATTACTTAAATGTATCTTCTACCACGCACATGAATTGTCTGTGTCTAATGCAATTAACTATATAGTTGAATTGCCACGTGAACTGTACCTTTACTAATTCTTTTTAATACCAGAACATATTATCTCAAATAATCCTCTCGGCCCTACTTACTTTCCTCTTTTTTCACAATATCAACTTGAGCTATAGTCATGTTTAACCTACTACCTCTGGGCTTCTGATTGTCTTAAAGCTTTTCAAAAGCCACTCCACACCTCCCCCTGAGAGTGCCACTCCCACAGAGAGTGGGCCTAAGTCTTGGCTGCCCATTGGAATAGTTACCTAGGAAGTTTATAAAAATCCTGATGCCTGGGCCACACCCAGATCAATCAAGTCCTATTTGGGAATGGGACCCAGACATCAGTATTTTTTAAAGTTCCCCAGGTGATTCCAAAATGTCAGCTCAGGTTGGGAACCACTGCTCTGCTGGTCAGGAGAGCTCCCCCATTGTCTTCTACTCCTCTCGCTTTTCTATCAGGGTCTTTTTTTGTTTTTGTTTTTATTTTTTGTTTGTTTTTAGTGTTTATTTATTTATTTATTTTTTAGAGTCTTTTAAAATAAGTTGAAAGAGCTGCTCCCAGCTCTGGAAAAAAAAACTCTGTACGGTGGGGATTGTGGCTTGGATAGGAAAAAAAAAATTTTTTTGAGAGTTGAGTACAACCACAAGCTCAGAATGTATAAACTAAGGCGATTTTGCAGAAATGCATGTTAAAAGATTGCTTACTCGTGTGCAGTGAGCTGTAACCAGAAGGAAAGTGACTAGGAACACCACTTTCATCTTTCAACTTTATATCTGTAAGCAAAACAAGAATATTATTTCTTCTTGTTGTCACCATTTTAACTATTTTCTAGTATACAATTGGTGGCATTAATTATGTGCACAATGTGCAACCATCCTTTCCATCTATTTCCAAAATTTTTTCATCATCCCAAACAGAAGCTCCGTACCCATTAAGCAATGACTCCCCATTCCCTCCTCCTCCCAACCTTTGGTAATCTCTAATGTTTCTGTCTCTATGAATTTGATTATTGTAGATATTTCCTGTAAGTGGAATCATACAGTATTTGTCTTTTTATGTCTGGTTTATTTCACTTTGCTTAATGTTTTCAAGATTCATTCATGTTATAGCATGTGTCTGAACTTTCTTTTGATGGCTGAATAATATTCCATTGTATAGAAATACCACATTTTGTTTATCCATTCATCAGTTGATGGACATTTGAGTTGTTTCCATCTTTTAGCTATTGTGAATAATGCTGATACGAACATTGAGGTACAAGGGTATTATTTCTTAACTTAGGAAATATGGAGCTCTTTCCTGCTCATGTAGTCTGAGACTGGCTCAGGCATGTTACTAAGGAGCTTGCTGTTAAAAGATCACACTATTTGGAACCAAAAGGTATCTAGAAGTAGGGACAAAGGAGGATATTAAATAATTGGAATACAGATTATGATTCAAATGCCTTAAGAATAGTGGGCACACCTAATTCAGGATTTAAATGTGCATACACACACACACACACACACATATGCATGCATACAAATACTATACAAAACATTTAATGCTTAAGAATATTTTCCCAGTGAGATTGGAAAAACATTATCAGTCTATTTATGAATTGCTTTTTAAAGCACAGCCTTTTAGTATTTATTATATCATTTGATTCTCCCAATGACCTTGATAAGGTAGATCTTGTTAATATCATACCCACTTACATTATATGTATTGATGTATTGATAGATTTTCATAGGGATGAGATTTCTGTTCTCAACTCTATCATAGCAACTTTATTTCAGACTTTTTAATCTTTCATATAAACAAGAAAAATTCCAAAGTGTTAATAATACATCTTTTAGTGATATGTAAAATACCTTTTTTGTTCTTTTGAAGAGAAGGGATATGAAGCACTTTGAATAGAAATGGAAATATAATTGTTATACTTCTCCAAAAGCAGAATACTATAATTTTCATCAAGAGCATATTAATTGATTCATTTTCATGATTAAGAGGCATCATTCATGGTAAATGTTTATTATAAAAATTAACTGTGCCATTTGAAATACATTTTAAAAAGAGGAATATAAATGAATTTTAAAAACAGAAATCAAGATAGAAATAAGAACATATATCTAATTCTCTTAGATCTGTGAAATGCCATAAAAGATTCTATCCAGAACCAAACTGCTAACTACACGAAAAAAAGAAGCTGATAAAAATATCCATTTTCAAGGTTAAACAATATTTGAAATGAGGAGCGAGAGTTCAAGAGGACGATATGAAGACCAAGTTTATGCAAATATTATTAGATACTAGGAAGGCTCACATCCTTAATGTTCCCCTCTAATAAATGGTTAGGTTTCCCTTTATTTTCCTATATATACATTGCAAAAAATTTGAAGGAGAAAGGAGGAATATACTTTCGCAGAATAACTTCAAAAAAGTTATTTGTCACCGTTCTTTTCCTATCATTTGTTTTCAGTCATTAACTATTTTTAAAGTCCTAACGTAATTCAGTACCAGCATCAGAGTAACATATTTTATCAATGTATTTATATATGTGATCATATAAAATAATATTTAAATAATCAAGTAAAAACACATTCTAGACCATAAAAGTGAATAAAAATGTTATTATCAATAGATTTAATTGAATTCTTTAGTGTATATCTGTCTTGGTTGCCCATATCTTTTATAAGACAATGAAATTTATTGTGAAAAGATGTTACCTTGTACCACGAAGAAGAATGAGCTGTCCAATATCATTAAGATTTCCTCCGAAGCCTCTTTTCCAGATGTGATCTGGGTAACTGGAAGGTATTTATAATGTGTAGATACCAAAGGCATGTAATATCAGCACATATGACCCTCATTTATGTATGGCTGAGACAGGGGTTCCCTTGTAGGTCAGTCAACACCTCCTTCTTTGTGGGGCTAAGACTCTTGTCCCTGTTTGGTTATGATAAATTTTTGTGGTTATTCATGAGACATGAGTCATTCTTTCAGGAGACTCTAGAGTTTTGCTTATGAGCGATAAGGATAATTCATTGCAACTAGAAAAGTACCATAATGTAATGGTTGTTTGGCTAGGAGATATACCTTGAGAATTTCAACTTAAAAGGCTTAAAGTAAATCCATGGAAATTTGCATGACTCAAACATTTTCCGAGGAAGTAGTTTCTCTATCTCATTCCATGGGGAAACAGGATTTTGACATGGGGAAAGGGAAGGAGTCAAGCCACCTGTGTCAAGTCCAAGCCCAGCTGCTACCTGTGCTGCCATCAATCAGATCAGTTCAGCTCCCCACCAGAGAAATCTCCAGGGCTCTGTTTACTCAGAGTGCAGGTCCCAGCAAACTCAGTGCCAGTGAAAGAAGGAAATTCTTCCCCTCTCCAACAAAAATCCCTTCATTTCCTGCTCTAATATATTTGACAGGACAAATGCCCACTTCTTTTTTGAGAAAGCCCTCTACTCCCAGTTCTAGAGGTTTCCCTTTTGTGGTCCAGACAGCTCAAGCCAGTGTCTGCAGCATTTTTTACTAAATCTGGGTTATTTTTTTTTTTTTTTTTTGTGGGTAAAAATCAAAATTCTCACAATACATACAAACATTTGCAAAATGTTATATAAATATATATGCATATATGTGTATTTGCTTACAACAATGTTATTTATATATATATATATATACATGTATTTTAAGAGGTGCTTAGATTACCCAAAATATTACACAGAACCCACTGGGATTCCCATGTTGCCCACCTCCCACACCTCCCACCACATCCCACACAAACATCTCCCACAAGTGTGGCCCACCACTAATCTGGGTTATTTATACTTAAATAATATCACATGTGGGACACTTACAGCTCAGTCTGTGCAGCAATTTGCCAAGCCGAATTCAGGTCCTTTTTACAGTATTTTCTGCAGAGGAAGTTAAAGCATTTGGCACTTTCTGGTGTGGTTCTCATTTCATGATTCCCTCTGAGCCAATTATTCCCACCCTAATATTTTATTATGAAAATTTTGAAACATTGAGCAAAGTTTAAAGAATTTTACAGTGAACATCCATATTCTCACCACCCAGATTCCACTCTTAACAATGAACTACATTTGCTTATCACATATCTACCCATTTATCTTTCTGTCTACTTTATCTTCTATTTTCTCTATCTTCTGTCAATCTATTTGCTTAAACTGAGGTATTCATCTTTTTCTTATCCATTTACGGAAGATTGTATCTGTCATATGATGTAATAATATTTGCATTTGTCTTTTGACTTTATTTGTGGTGGCTAATTGCTTCTAAGCCAGGGTGCAAAGAAGCATGTTTAAGTAGATCAAAACACAGGAAAGGGACATTTGAGGGCCCAGTGTGTCTGAGTAGCCCAGTTGAGGGCATCAAGACAAGTGGGAAGAGAGGGATGAGCATATGAGCAAGATGGAAGCGTAACTGTACCCATGGGGGAGGCGGGGAGAGGAGGGTCCTGACTGACTTGGTTAGAACAACCCAACAACGAGGATATTTTTTCTCTATACCCTGATTACAATGAGGAATGTAATCAGTATAACTTAGAAAGTTTTTGAATGATCACATTTTTCATTTCGTTTTACTAACACTTGGAAAATCCATTAAGAGAGGTACTGAATACTCGGATCATTGGAATATTTTCTCTCTGTTTTTTTTTTTTCTGGTTGGATTTAGACTGGTTTATGAACTACTGGATGCTTACTTGGTGAGACTGGCACAAAGGGTGGTCTTCCTGGAGCTTAGTAGATATGAGTAAGACAAGAAGTTGGTCAACATTGCTAACTCACATTCTCCTAGAAATAAAAAGATAAAGGAGTATTTATTTATATTTTTTTTATTAGAGAAGTTATGGGTTTACAGAACAATCATACATAAAATACAGGATTCCCATACACCACTCGACAACCAACACCTTGCATTGGTGTGGAACATTTGTTAAAATTGATGATAGCACATTTTAATAATTGTACTATTAATTAAAGTCCATGGTTTAACTTAGAGTTCCCTGTTTGTGTAGTGTAGTTCTGTGGATTAAAAAAAAATTTTAATTCTGTTACTATATATACAATCTAACATTTTCCCTTTTAATCATATTCAGATATATATATTTCAGTGCTGTTAATTGTGTTCACAATGTTGTGCTCCCATCACCACCATCCATTTCCTAAACATTTCCATCATTCTAAATAGGAACCTTGTACATTTTAAGACTTAACTTCCCATTCCCTACCCCCACCCCATTCTCTGGTAACCTATATTCTAGATTCCTCTACGAGTTTGCTTATTCTAATTATTTCAAATCAGTGAGGTCACACAATATTTGTCCTATTGTGTCTGGCTCATTTCACTCAACATAATGTCTTCAAGGTTCACCCATGTTGTTGCATGTATCAGGAATTCATTCCTTTTTACAGCGGAATAGATTTCCTTTGTAGGTATACCACATTTTATTTATCCATTCATCAGGTGATGGGCATTTGGAGAGGAGCATTTAATTTTTGAATTAAATTCATTTTATGTTATAAAACCAATACATGCCCCTCATAGAAAATTTGGAAAATATAGAAAAGACTTATGATACAGAAATTTCTCAATACCCAGGAGAATTTAAAACATATATCCACACAAAAACTTGTATGTGAATGTTCATTCATAGCAGCATTATTTGCAATGGCCAAAAAGTGGAAACAACCTAAATGTCTTTCAATTGATAAATGGATAGACAAAGTGTGGTAAATATACACAATGGAATATTATTTGGTTATAAAAAGAAACGAGGTACTGATAGATGCTACTTCATGGATGAAACTTGAAAACATTATGCTAAGCAAAGGAAGCCAGGCACACAGAGCCATATATTGTATGATTCCATTTATATGAAATGTCCAGAATAGGCAAACCCATGGAGACAGAAAGTACATCAGTGGTTGCTTAGAACCGGGGGAGGGAGGGCAGAGAGGGCTAGGGGGTGATAGTTTAAGAGTACAGGGTTTCTTTTTGAGGTGATGAAATGTTCTAAAACTGACTACAGTGGTGGTTGCAGATATCCGTGAATATACTAAACTCCATTTAACTGTACACTTAAAATGGGTAAATAGCATGGTATGTGAATTATATCTCAATAAAGTTGTTAAAAATTCTATGCATCCAGCCGTGTTTAGTGGTTTCCTGTGAGTGAGGCACAGTACACCCCCTGTCCCCGAAGGTCGTTTTCCTCAGGAGCAAGGCAGGAATCCAAGGAGTCCCCAAGTAAGAGTTGTCCCTTAGTACTGTGCTCTTACCTAGGAGCCAATTATTCTCATTTTGGGAGTACATGCACTTCAACATAAAACTGGTGCTTAGGTTAGATAGAAGCATTTCATTTCTGTAATGAAATCTTTGGAGTCCTATAATGCCTTGGTTTTATCTATGGCCTCTTTGTTGCCAACTATAATTTTTGCTTTGATTAAGCTAAAAAGTTCTAAGGTAGAGGTTTTCAACTGCACATTAGACTCACTATTAAAAATAACTGTCGATGGTCAGGTTCTGTTCCCAGGGATTCTGATTCTGTTAACTTAGTAGAGGGCCCAGGCATCAATATATATATTTTTCAGATGGTTCTATTCTGGAAGCAGGATGGAGAACCACTGTCCTAAGGGATTTGAACTCTGGGTGCCTGTCCTGCCTTCTGCCCTCTTTGAAGTTTGCGGCGCCTAAGGATTCCAGCTGCTGCTGGTTGCTGGGTATCCTAATGTTGAAGGGATTAGAGGCAGACACTGTGGCCTCTGTAACAGGGCTCCTCCTAGGAATGGGAAAGCTCAGAAGGCAGCTTACTCTTTGGAGTGGACTTAAGGATGGCCCAGGATCTTGAACTTGTTCCCAAAAGCTCAAGAAATGTACAATGTCAGCCTAAAGTCTAAACTTGCATGAACTTCTGTAACAGGAAACAACTGTTAGCAAATGAGCTAATTAGGGTCACATTTTAGTTCTCTTGGGAAGAATAAGCACTTATTTACTAGCTTAGGTAGGACAACACTTTGAAAACTAGTTTTAGGGGATATTGACTGTGGGCTCACACATTGGACTTATAAGCTTTCTGCTCTGTTTTCACTGACTGACAGCATTGAAGAGGCAAAGACTAAAATTCCAAGTGCTCTCTGTCCCACCCTCAACAGGACTGACAAAGCAGTTTTCAATGTATCCTATCAGTAAAAAATGGTAAATAGAGAGGAAAATGTTTGCAGTAAGAAAACCCAACCCCCTCCCAGATTGTGAGGAAGGCAAGCACCCAAAGGGCAAAGCAAAACATCCCTATTTAGGCCAGTGGGCCCATCGTTAGGCAGAACCATTAGCCTAAATGGGGAAGGCAAGGACTAAATTGATGTGGGAAACATTGCTTGGGAGACTTGGCCTAAAAAATAGTCAAAACAGGAAAAAATGAGGAGGCTCTCAAGTAAGATACTATAGAGAGACTGCTTGACAACAAGACATATCTAGAGGAGAGGAGAATTTGCATTCAGTCTATAGATATAGTATCATGTACTGTTACTATGAAATAAGATATAGATACTAGATATAGTATTGTGTACTATGAGGTGCACAGAAATTATGAAATAAAAATGTCTGTGTAAACCGTAAAGTGCTGTGCAAGCTTGATGGTGGTGGTTCATTACCCAGAGGACCTGGTACTCAAAGTGAGGTGTTCAAACCAGCAGCATCAACATCATTTGGGCACTTGCTAGAGATGCTACTGAATCAGAATGTGCTTTTAAACAAGATCTGCAGGTGATTCAAAGGCACCTTAAAGTTTGGAGGTACTGGTCTAGGGAACTTGTAGCAATAGATCCGGTGGTAAAAATAATCATGGCCTATGTGGTGGACACCGTGTTAAGTATTCTGCATGCCTGATCTCATTTAACCCTCCCAGCAACCTTAAGTAGATACTATCATTAGCCCCATTTTACCACGGGAACGTTTAAGCATTTTGCTCAAGAATACACAGCTGGTAGGTAGTAGCGCTCACCTGGAGTCTGTGATTCCAAGGTATATGATTTACTTTCTCTGAATGTCTTTCATCTGTGCCTAGAAAGATCCCATTCGGGTGCCTTTCATTTGAGAATGTGTGTTGAAGAAGAAAGCTGCCTGAATCTGCAGAGGAAAGGAGTAAAATAAGATTCCCCCTGCAAAGAAATCTTTATTTCTGTGGTTTTAAACAACTTATGCTTCTAGTAAAGATATTTGGAGAATCTGGCACTCTACTTTCACAATTTTACTTTGTCTCTCCAGAAACTATTCTCCTTACTAAAAGTTTCTTGCTTTTCTAAGGAACAAAATGGAGAAGATCAAATAGGAAGCTGCTGTGGGGAATTCTGTGCTGGATAGACTAGTGAGGCCAGACTTACCAGGTTCGTATCTCAAACCCCATGGTTTCAAGGTTCAGTGTGACTCGAGTGCAAACTCCGGAAGGTCTGACTTGGAATGTGACTCAGGAACTTTGGCCAGTCTGCTTTGCTCTATCTGAAACTGGGAAGTTTACAAAAACCATAACTTTTGTAATCAGACAAGCTAAATCCCCTATAAGGAAGAGAAACCCAATGGAAAATTCCCCTGGCTCTTGTGTCAGCCACTGGGAGGTCAGATAAGGCCAGATGACCACAAAGGGTGTAAAGCTGGACAAAGCCTTCCCCTGCAGTAAACACCTGCAGGTTACCCCTGGTTATTAAAAGCAGCTCGAGGACATAAACCAGGACTCAGTCTGTCTTAACCCATACAGTTCTGAAACCGTCTCAGAGGTAGGCATTGATCAAAGACCAATGGTCTCAATCCTGGCTGCACAGTAGAATCACCCCAGACACTGTTAAAAAATACCTATGCCAGGCCCTATGCCCACAGATTCTGCCTTAATTGGTCTGGGGTGATATCATGCCCAGACATTGATATTACTTAATGTGTTTTCAGGGTTGAGAAACACCAAATTAGAGAAAAATAGGGCTAATGTCCTATTCATCTTTGTATTTGCAGTGCTTAACAGCTTCTGGCACTTAGGAAGGCAGTCAATAATGTTTGTGGAATCAATGTGTGAGAAAATGGAGTGATGCCATCACATAAACTCTTAGCACTTGGGTAGCACTTTATGGGTTTCAAAATACTTTTTATGTACTTCTCTCATCTAGGTCTCATGACTTCCCTGTAAGATACTGATGTCTGATGCCCATTTTACAGATGAGAAAACTGAGGCTTAATGAGATTAGGTGATTTCTGCCCCCAGGTCTCCCAAAACTGATAAATGGACTCTGTTTAACTGTTGTCCAGTTGAAATTTAGTGAGTTCTCATTTCGCTCAAATTGTGCCCTAAGAAAGTTTGTTTGCTTTGGCAAGTATGTCATTTATTTCTCCACCTTAGTACTGAGGTCTAATTTTAAAACAAACAAACTTTATTATGGAAAAATTCTAACAAAAAGAAAAAATTAGAGGGAAGCAGATGTGGCTCAGGTGACTGGGCTCCTGCCTACCGTATGGGAGGTCGCTGGTTCAGATCCCAATGCCTCCTAAAGAAGATAGTGAGCTGGTGTGACAAGAGACACAAGAAGAAAAGAAAATAATGGGAGACACAACAAAGCAGGGAGCAAAGGTTCCCCGTGCCTCCTAAAGAAGACAGCAAGCTGACGCAACAGCAGGCGGAGCGGGCTGATGCAACAAGATGATGCAACAAGAGACGTGGGGAGGAAAAATAGAATGAGCGACACAACAAAACAGGGAGTGGAGCTGGTTCAAGTGATTAGATAGCTCTCTCCCACATGGGAGGTCTTGGGTTCAGTTCCTGGTGCCTCATAAAGAAATAAGGAAGATGAACAGACTCAGCAAGTGGAAGGAAAAAAAAGTGACAAGGGGGTGGGGAGAAGTAAGTAAATAAATAAATCTTAGTTTTAAAAAATTAGATAGTATAATAAGCCCTTATGTAATCATCACCTAGCTCCAACAATGATCAACTCTGGGCCAGCCTGGTTTTCACCCACTCCGCTTTAGAAATAAATCCCAGTAAATATTTCAGTATGTATATCTAGGGATTATAAAACAAACACACACACACACACAAAACAAACAAACCAAAAAACCTTATTATCATTATCATGCCTAAAAACGAACAATTCCTTTATATCAATATCCAGTCACTATGCACATATCTCTCTTTTATTTATTTATCTTAACAGATTGATTATGAAGCCAAACAAGGTCCACATGTTGCAATTGGTTAATAGGTCTCTTAAGCTTTTTTAAATCTGTAGGTTTCCTCTTCATCACTTTCTGTTTGCTACTTTGTTTCCTTGTAACTTATTCGTTGAAGAAATCCGGTCATTTGACTTTCAGTGTTTCCTACAGTCTGGATTTTGCTGACAGCGTCTTCCTGAGGTCATTCTTCCGGGGCCTGTAGCGCCTGTAGCGCCTGTAATTTAGGAGGTTGATCAGATTGAGTTGGGTTTTTTTTATTTTTATTTTTTTACTTCCTCCTAAGTGCTAGAAAGGTTTTGTGTGAAGGTAGAAATTTTGGAAACAAATCCAATTGTCAAGACTAGCCAGCTAATATACATAAATTCATGGCTCAGAATTAGGGCGGGGCCTCTGTATGACAGCGGCAATGGGTCGCATTGCCCATTGCCACAGTCAAATGGGTTAGACCCCAAAGAGTTAAACCCTTCTTTAACTCCTGACCCAGCATAAAACTCATTAGAGTCAGATTCCCAGATGTGCTGGGTGTCATTGTTGCGTGTCTTCATCTCTCAGCCTCAGTGCCTATCCTCTCTTGATTCATACCACCTGGCGAAAGAACCTGCAGGCAATCTCTAGGAACTCTTCCTAGGAAGTCAGTATTTCCGGATAACCTCCCTAATTCTAGGTCTTTGGTGAAAAGCAATCAGCCTTTTCTAACAGTGCCTGTTATGACCTAGAGCGACATCTAGTGGGGTTTTTTAAAAAGGGCTATCAAACTGTGGTCTGGCTTTAAAATATGTATTTTTATTATTCTTTTATTATTGTTGTTTTATATCACAAAATCATAAGTGAACTTCAAAGGGTACTGAATAGTAATAGCCTTAGCAATTAGGCTTGTTTCTGAAATTTCACTCAAAACTTTCCTGGGCCAGAAATTTTTTAAAAAGTGTAAGTCCCACATGAACCCATACACCCAAGAGTAACCCAAGCAAACGGATTGATATATTTTCCCAGGTATTTTGCATATACATTTACATGTGTATTTATATGTATGCATATATGTGTGTATGTATGCACACATATATACATACACACTACATTTATATCAACATGCTTTTTTTATATCAATGAGATCATATCCTACTGTTCTGGCATCTTGCTTTTAACTTGGAGATCTTCAAGATCAGTCTTTCTATTGACTTCATAGTATTTCACAGAATGGTAGGTGGGGGGAGTCCATCTCATTAATAGACTTTGGTGTAGATCCTGGTTTTTTAATTAATTATTTTATTTTATTTGCTATTACAAACAATGCTGCCAAGAATATCTCGTGCATATTGTTTTGCACTCGAGAGTGTTTCTAAAGATAGAATAAAGTGGAATTTCTGGATCAAAGAGAATGAGCATTTTTTGCAACAATTTACATATCTACTAACAATGTATGAGGGTGACAGTTTCCCCATGTGCTTACAACCCCAGAATATTATCACTTTAATAAAAATCTTTGTGTAGCTTGATTTTTAATCTTTGTTCTTTTTTAAAAAAAGATTTATTTTTGTTGCCACAACTAGATTGAGTTGTGTGTGATGCAGTGATTTCTACCATTAATCTTCCTAGAAACATTTCATACAGACTTTGCAACCTGATGGTGGATTCCAACTTCGAAACAAAGATATTTTAACCCTAATTAATATTCATTAACTACAGTAATATTTTGCAGAGTATCTACTGCATGCTACCAGATGCTGGAGACACAGGGGTAAATGGACACGGAATCTGCCCTATCTCATTAGGGAGCTCACAGACCTGGGGCCGGCTTGTATGACTCATGCTCTACTAGAAGGAGCACAAGGCAAATGGCGGCCACAAAGAGAGAGCAGAGAAGAAGGGAAGGGCCAGGTCAGGCTTCACAGAAAAGAAGACATCTGAACTGGGTCTTGGAGAATAAGGCCAGGCCCACACGGCTAGGGCAATTCCGGGACAGGGAACCAACCAGAATGTGAAAGGCACGGTATGTGTGGGGGCCTGTGGGCAGAGCCAAGGGGCTACAAAGGGTTTGGGAAATAGTTCAAGAATTGAGATGGTAAAAGTGGGCACAGGCTGGATCATATAAACGTCTACAAGGCTGATGTTTCCTAAACTCCAACCACTTTTGTATTTTTCTTTTATAAGAAAACATTATCTCTATACAGTAATTGAAAAACCATCATTTGCCATAAAGATAATCAGAAAACCAACTATAATAAAAAGGGAAAAATAATTAGTGAGAACATTTTATACATTAAAAAAATTAAAGTAAAATATAATAATATATCTAACCTGTCTAAATTATGTCAATAAAACAATTCCATGCTTTTGTTTTTATGTTAATTGCCCCGCAGAATCCCACACACCCATGTATGTAGACGTTACGGCTCTTCTGTGCCTCCTGAACATCAGAGTAGCAGGGAGGTCAGTGGAGTCACCACAATAGTTCCAATGACCTCCCAAGGCCTTGGAGCCAGGAATTGAAATCCAAATCTTCTGATGCCAGATGCTTATATCCGGCTGACCCTTGAAACAAAAAAAAACCTTTCTCTTATTCTCTCAAAAATAGGATAAGGCTGCCTCTAGGAGCAGTGACCTCCTCCCGGGAAGCATTCAAGCAGAGCCCGGAGGACACCAGCTGGGAAAGTGGTTTTGAGGTTGTACTGAACAGTAGAATACGATCCCACTGATGTAAAAGAAATTATGTTGATATAAATGTAGTGTAGATAGATAGATAAAAAGAGGTTTTGGGTTCTGTGGAAATAAACATTCAAATTTAGAGCAGTGATCTTTGGAGATTTATGGAGCCCTAATTATACCTGCGTAAGAGTTCTATGTCCAGGAGCAGCATCAACTGTTGTAAAATATGCACACACACTTATTTACAACTTGAAAAAATGTCAAAAAAACCTAAAACAGCAAACAACTTACATGACTATTAACATCTTTTCAGAAAATAATGTTTTGGAAAATATGAGTCCTTCCAGAAATTATCCTTCTATTTTGATTAAGGCAGCTAAATTTTGATTCCTTGGATTGTTAATGTTTTGGATTATCTATTGCTGTATAACAAATTACCCCAAAAGTTAATGGCATAAAGCAATAACATTTATTATAACCACAATTCTATGGGTTAACTGGGCTTAGCTGGGTGATTCTTCTGCTCCATGCGTTATCAGCTGGGGCTGCCACCATCTGAGCTAGAACATCTAATAAACCCAACTTTGTTCAACTACAGGTATATTTCTGTACAAAGACTGGTGGTCTTTAGCTATAGGGTATTGACAGTACGAAAAATTTATTGATATGGTTTCAGATTTCTACTAACCTGTAAAAAACTACTACTTGTCAAGTTTTGGTGCTGTATCAAAGAATATCCACAATTAACTGAAAAGGGTATTAAAATATGCCACCCTTTTCCTACTACAAATCTATGTGAGGCCAGATTTTTTTCTTCATAAAGACAGATTTAATATTAATATTACATTTTCCCCACAGTCCCTCATCCACAACCCATTGTCTTTTATCTCAAGAATGTCCCCCTTTTCCCAGTTTAATAATACACGCAGCAGTCAGACACTGGAATTTTTTTGTATGTTTAATGAGAATTGCTGCAAAGATTATAGAGGCAAAGGAAAATTTGGGGAGACCAGTGAGAAATAATTGGCTGGGACTAGGTGGTAAAAATGGAGGTGTAAGAAGGGGTTTGATTCTGGATATATTTTGAAGGTAGAGTCAGATTTGCTGATGGATCAGATGTGAGATGTGAGAGAGAAAAATCAAGGATTAGTCCAAGGCTTTTGTTTTTGTTTATGGCCTGAGCACACTGGTGGAATGGAATTGACTTTTCATTGGATAGGAAAAGACCAGAAGAGAAACAGGTTTTGGAAATGGTAAGTTTGAGATGACCATTGAATATCCAAATATTGGGGGGGGGGGTGCAGTCTGAGCTGAAGATAAAACTTTGAGCCTTCGGCATATAGATTGCATTTAAAATCATGACACTGGATGAGATCAACAAAAGAGTGACTGTAGAGAGAGAAGAAATTCAAGAATTAAATACACTCCAAAATTCAGAGTTCAGGGAGATGAGAAGACTGAGGATAAGAAAAACCAGGAGAGCATGGGGTCAAGGACTGTGCCAAATGCTGGTGATAGATCAAATAAGATAAAGCTCGAAATGGATCACTGGAATTTTGGAGCTGGTGTGCCAGAGAGGGGGAATAATGAGGGCAAAAGGCCCAAATCAGGAACAGTGTGATGAGCCAGAGTGTAGAAAGCAGAGATGTTATGGGAGAATGGGCAGAGGTCAGCTCAGAGAGGGCCTGGTATCCCATGTTAAAGAGGTTGGGCTTTATGCTGTAGGTTTGGGGGCCCACTTAAAGGATTTATTTAGAGAAATGACACAGATTTGCATTTTAGAGAGATTGTTCTGGATGGTTGTAGAAAATGGAACTGCTGGAGCTCAACCAGAGGCAGGGGTTTCAAGGAAGTGGAGGTTATAGCAGGAGAAGGGCATGTATGGTGAAGGCTTGCATGTTACCAGTGGGAGTGGGGATGGAGAAGAGAGAATTGATTAGAGATATTTAGAAAGTAGAATCCTCAAGACTTAGAAATTGATGGGGTATGGGGATGAGGGAGGTGGAGGAGTTTGTGCTGGGTGGGTATCAGAAAACCCTCTTATTAAAACTAATCCATTTCTGTGCTTGTAAACCTATTGTAGGTGGGTCTTTTTTTCTTAATTAAATTACTTAGTTAAGGGCCTTTGATTAGACTGTGTGACCCAGAGTGGGTCTTAATCCTCTTACAGGAGTCCTTTATAAATGGAAGAATAAAAAGTCACAGACAGGGAAATGGATGTGGCTCAAGAGGTTCAGCGTCCGTCTACCATATGGAGGAACCAGGGTTCGATCCCCGGGACCTCCCGGTTAAAAAAAAAAAAAAAAAAAAAAAAAAAAAAAAAAGTCACAGACACACAGCAAAAAGTGGCAGTGACAGAGAGAAGCCAATGAACCTGGAAGAGAGAAACACCAGAGATGGAGCAGCCTGAAGCAGAACTAGAGGAGAGGGCAGAGACTAGTGGACACCACCATGTGCCTGATGAGCTTGGGGAGAAGGTGAGCCTGGAAGAGAAGGTGAAGACTGGCAGAGCCACCATTGTGCCTTGCCATGTGGCAGGAGTCCAAAATTGCCAGCAGCTGACCTTTAGGGAGAGAGCTTTGCCTAATGCCTTGATATGGACATTTTTCCTAGCTTCAGAACTGCAAGCTTATAAATTAATAAATCCCATTGTAGAAACCAACTAATTTCTGTGTTTTATTGCATTGGCAGCCTTGAGCAAACTAAAACAAGGAATTAAGCTTGGATGACAGTATAGAGAGTATTAGCACCAATGGAGAATTAGAAGGAGCAAGTCTATGGAGAAATGATTGTCACATTTGGACATGTTGCATTTGAGAGGCTCATGAAACATTTAGGTGGAGATGTCCAGTCAGCAATTGGCAATACAAGTCTAAAACCAAGGAAGAAATGAGATTTGCATATGGAAATCTACAACAGCTTGACTTAATTCACATAAATCTTTAAAGAATAGTATTAATGTAAAGTCTCAACAAATTTATATGGCTCAACTTTTTAAAAAAACTGATTATAGTAAATTTCCAGTTAAAAAACTAATTGTTAGAGAAATGTGTGTTTAATCTGTCTGCATCAGGATTTCTTGTATCTGCTAATACTATTTGGAGTATTTAGCAGTTTACCCATCTAAAGTTAAAAATGTTTGGTTTCTAAATTGTCCTCTCATACTTAGTTACACCAGTGCAAAGAGCAGTAAGGTCTTACCAAAAATTACCCTTCACTGTAGCAGGGTTAACAAATTAGATCAGTAGTACTGCGCATTAGAATCACCTGTGTGTGTGTGCGCACGCACACGTGTGTGTATTTATTTATTTAATAAGTTGTGAACTTAAAAAAACAATCATGCATAATGTGAAGAGTTGCCATACAACACTCCTCCACCAATACCTTACATTGTTGAGGAACATTAAAGATTATGAAAGAACATCATCAGAGTATTACCACTAACTACGGTCCATAGCATACATTTGGTGTATTTTTTCCATACCCCTCCTATTATTAACACCATGTACTAGTATTGTACATTTGTTACAGTTTGTGAGAGAACACTTTCATAGATGTCCTGCTAACCACAGTCCATCTTCCATCATATGGTTCACTATGTTATATAGTCCTATGCCCTGTATAATCTATCCAAAGTGAATACACAGTGGTTCTTACTTTCATCACAGAGTTGTGCAGTCATTGCCTCAGTAAATTTTTGAACATTTTCCTTAGTCCAAAAGAAAAAAAAAATACCATACCACCCTGGGAGTATTTTAAAACCAGCAATACCATGGCCTCTCATCCAGGGATTTTTATTTAGTTGGTCTGGAGTGGGGCCTCTTGGCATCATATTAAAAACCAAAAAACAACTTTGCAGGTGATTTTAATTTGCCATTAAAGTTAAATCACTGCCTTCTTGAGACGTGCCTCGCGGGAGGGTTGTCTGTGGCTCCGTGTCCCCCGGCGCCGTCCGGCAGGCGGCGGTCTCTGTGCCATGCAGAGCGAGGCCAGGCGGCCCCTGCTCGAGGCCCGCGTCGCCAGGACCGCGGTTCCCGAATTGGTGACCTTGCTGGACCGCGACCGTGAAATCTTAGCATGCAGCAAACTAAACAGGGTTTGGTTTTGTTGCTTCGTTGCCTCAATTATTGCCCCCCACCCTTTGAGAAAAACTTGCCTTGTTTGGCACTGACATTGAGGAAATTCCTTGGAGTCAAGTATCTGAAGAATGTTCCTTACTACTCTGTAAACAACCAAATGTGCTACAGGAGTTGTGTGCGTTTATGTAGATTGGCCCCAAGCCTCTTTAACTGAGGTCTAAAAGATAACAAATCTAAGTCCCCTCTGGCAATACGTAGAGGTTTGTATGAGCCGCAACATTTTGTTTTGAATTGTCAATTTAAAGTAGTTTTTCCGCCAGAAAAATGGATTAACCCCCCCCCCCCAAAGTTAAATCACTGGATTAGAGGAATATTTTTCTGACTCTTCCTAGTCCAATTAAAAATTTCCTTTTAAATTAAAACTCCCTTTAAGCCAACCATCTATTAATTCACTATGCTAATTCAAAAAGGACATTTTCTCTGAGCCTTGAGTATGTGCCTAGGACCTGCTCACTGGAGGACACTGAGCCTGAAGGCTGTACGGTAGCAGTCAGCAAGAGTCCTCCAAGAAGGAACTAGAGCAACTGCTTCCCAGAAAACAGAACCAACAGAAAACAGCTGAATTTGTGACTTGGCTATCTAAACTGAAGAAGGTAATTCCAGATTCAGCAATTGTCCCATCAAGCTCCACAACAACCATCCAATCCCGACAAGCCAAGAACTTGTTTAAACCAACCAATCACTTTACCTTATGGAGCTTTGTGGCTTTTACCTTTATGAGCTCTACCTTTGTCTTTGCTTGGAGAGAGCCATCTTCATGGGCTACTCTCTCTCCTATATCCCTATATCAATAATCCCTAAGGCTTTAACCCAATTGTCTCTAAGTTATTCTTTGCAGCTTTAAACTCACTATGCCTCAAAGAGTACTCTTTACCCTTAATCATAAGGAAGGGAGAGGATATCATGAAAATAACAAACATGTTATTTGTTGAATTTGAGCTGTTTGTGTAAGATATGTCAATCAGATATAAATATGAATTTACTACCTATACTTGGTCTCTCGGTTGCTAAGTCAGGCAAGATACACCCATGGGTCATGTGTATTCATTCAAACATCTTGCCAAAAAAAAACACATTTACTTTTCTCTGGATTGTACCCACTGATAGAAATCCAGACTTTTTCAGGGGAGTAGAATTAAGAAAATAAAAAAACATTTTCCAGGAAGCAAGGTATATTAACTTTCTATGCTATGTAACAAATTACCACAAATGTAATGGCTTAAAACAATGTGCATTTGTTATCTCACAATTTTCCTGGGTCAGGAGTCCCTGCATGGCTTTGCTAGATCCTCTGCTCAGGTTCTCACAAGGCTGCCATCAAGGTGTCAGCCAGGCTGCATTTTCATCTGGAGGCTCGACTAGAGAAGAATCTGCTTCCAAGCACATTCAGGCTATTAGCAGGATTTATTTCCTCATGGAAAGTAAGTAAGAAAAAGTCCATAATGAAAACAATACATAAAATTACATAAGCATTATAGTTATAACAAGAAAAAGTTCATCATGAAAACAATTCATATGTTCAGGTCATGGGATTACACAAACAATATTTCATAACTTTCCTTTACCAAAATGACATTTTTTAAACAATAAATAAAAGGTATAAAATGAAAACAATGAGGGGTTGAATTATTAACTGGCATGCACTTCCAAATTAAAAATAATTAAACCTGGGTTCTACCCTATGAAAATTCTGAGATGGGGCTGGGGCGCCTATATTCTGAAAATTCTGAGATGGGGCTGGGGCACCTATATATTTACACACACACACAAACACACCCCCCCCCCCCCCCCCCGCCAAAAAAAAAATACACAGGTGCCTCAGGTGCACAGTTCGGCATTGCTTGTGAGGCTCCATGGGTGATGAAGATCAGGCTGTTCTTAGTGTGCACCTGGCCTACTGCAGCCATCGTCACCGGTGTCTGTGGCCTGTGGGCAGTCTGAGGGGTCGCCCTCCGAGCAGGACTGCTCCACAAGGCGGAAGGCCTCCAGGAACTCATTGATGTCGATGTGGCCATCCTTATTGAAGTCAATGCTCCGGGCAAGGTCACAGATGCAGTCATCTGTGATGTCAATGTTCATGTGAGAGCTGAACAGCTTCCAAGTCTGCCTGAACTCGTCCAGTGAGATGAACCCTTACCAGAGACAGGAGTCACTTCAGTTAGTCAGTGTAGTTTTCAACATTCGTTTCCCCTCACATTCTTACAAGGTCACCTGCTGCTTACTGTCAACCAAAGATACCCAAGACCAATAAAAACCTCCATCAATTTCCCAAAACTTCAGGATACATAAACCAGCAGATCACCAAAACCACTGGATCACCACTCATTCTAAACTGGGGGCGATTTTGCCTCTGCCACCCCCCAGGGGACATTTGGCAATATCTGGGGACATTTTTGATGTCATGACTTCAGGAGTGCTACTGGTACTTAGTAGGTAAAGGCAAGGGATGTTGTTAAACATACTACAATATACAGGACAGTCCCTACAACAAAGAAATATCCATCTCAAAATGCCAACAGGGCCACTGAAACCATTCTAAATATACACTACTCTATTATGCATTTAAAAAGCCTTTGGGCCCATACATTTTGGTCAATTGATTTTTGACAAGGATGCCAAGAACATTCAATGAGGAAAGACTAGTTTTTTCAAAAAATGGGGGGAGTGGATATAGCTCAAGTGCTTGAGCACCTGCTTCCCATGTATGAGGTCCTGGGTTTAATCCCTGGGACCTCCTAAAAACAAAAACAAGAAACAAGCAAACAAATGGAAAAAAACAGCTTAAGAGAGCCAGTGTAGCTCAGGGGTTGAGCACTGGCTTCCCATGAGGTTCTGGGTTCAATCCCTGGCCCCAGTAACTCAAAAAAAAAAAAAAAAAGATCTGGGACAACTAGATATTCACATGCAAAAGAATGGCAGTGGACCTCTACCTCACAACATATACAAAAACTAACTCAAAACGGATAAAACCCGAGATGTAAGAGCTAAAACTATTAAAATGCTTAGAAGAAAATATAGGTATAAATCTTCATGAGCTTGAATTAGGCAACAATTTCTTGGATATGACACTAAAAGCATAAACAGCCAAAGAAAAAAATAGATAAATTGGATTTCATCAAAATTAATAACTTTGGAGACCTTTGGCTTATGGTTGAACAAGACGGTGGCATAAGATACTCCAGGGTGCCGTTGCCCTATAGAATCTTTGAACAATTAATAAAAACTGGCAGAGCCATCTTGCTCAGAACTCAGGAACACAGTTAGAGGGTCACAATAACTGAGTAAGTGCTGAATTAAGAAAACACAACTTTAAAAACTTAATTGGTACAGAATTTCCATTTGGGGTGATGGAAAAGTTTGGTAATGGTCCACAACATTATGAATGTAATTAACAGCACTGAATTGTATATTTGAATGCAGTTAAAAGGGAAATTTTAGGTTGTATACATGTTACTAAAATCAAATTTTAAAAAACCCCTTAGGACTCTAATGTAAAATATGGACTATAGTTAACAGTACAATTATAATAATATTCTTTCATCAATTGTAACAAAGGTACCAAACTAATGCAAGGTATTAATAATGGGGGGTTTATATAGGAACTCTGTGTTTTCTGCATGCTTTTCCTGTAAACCTATAAATTCACCAATAATAAATAAATAAATAAATAAATAAATAAATAAATAAACAAACAAAAACTCTTGAGGCTGATTCAAACAAAATATTAAATTGTGACATGCACTGGTCACAAATTGACATTTTATTGGTTTTAAGTAAATAAAAAGTATAAAATTAATTTTTAAAAATTAACAACTTTTGTGTTTCAAAGGATGCTATCAAGAAAGGAAAAGACCACTTACAGAATAGGAGAAAATATTTGCAAATCATATTTTCAAATCTGGTAAGGGTCTTGTAGCCAGAATATATAAAGAACTCTTAAAATTCAACAACACAAAGACAAACAGCCCAATTAATAAGTGGGCCAAGAATCTGAACAGGCAATTCTCCAAAGAAGATATACAAATGGCCAATAAGCACATGAAAGATGCTCAACATCATTAGTCATTTAAACATCATTAGTCAGGTAGATTTAAATCAAAGCCACAATTAGATATTTTACACCCACAAAAATAGCTATAATAAAAAAATGGTGAGAATGTGGAGAAATTAGAACCCTCATTCATTGCCAGAGGCGCAGCTGTTATGGAAAATAGTCTGGCAGTTCCTCAAAAAGTTAAAAATAGAGTTACCATATGATTCAGCTGTTGCACTGCTATGTACCCAAGGGAACTGAAAACATATGTTCACCCAAAAACTTACATTATGGAAATACCCTAAAAGTCCATCAACTTATGAATGCATAAGCAAATTGTAGTATATTCATACAATAGAATACATCTCAGCCATAAAAGGAATGAAGTAATGTTACATGTTTACAACGTGGATGAACCCTCAAAACATTATGTTAAGTGAAGGAAGCCAGACACCAAAGGCTGCATATTATATGATTCCATCTATATGAAATGTCCAGAATAGACAAATTTATACAGACAGAAGGGTCTGAGGGGAGGGAAGAATGGAGAGTGATTGCTAATAGGTATGAGGTTTCTCTTTGGGATAATGAAATGAAGTAGTTAGTGGTGATGGTTGCACAACCTTTTGAATATAATAAAGCCCACTGAATTGTACATTTTAAATGGGTGAATTATATGATATGCTCAATTTAAAAAAAGAATAATAACTTTTTTAAAAAGGCCTTTCTATCACTTGGGGAAATAGTGTGAAGGGTAAATGGGACATTCCTGTCCATTTTTTGTAACTTCCTGTGAATCAACAATTATTTCAAAATAAGTTTTTTTTTTAAAAAGCTTTTGTGAGTAAGATTGCACAAGCATTTTTGTTCTGGGCACTCTTCATTATTTTGTTGCTATCTTTAATGGAAACATAAGAAGACCAGGTCTTCTAGTAACTATTCTTTCTATAGAGGAGCCCAGAAGCTCTCATTCAGTTTGTCTTCATTCTACTCCACCCCATCCCTGTATTATATGAAGTGTTTGTATTGTTCAAGCACTTTCTAGTTTCTGCCATTTGTAAGCATTGCTACTATGTACGCACTTGGCTTCCAAAATGTTTGAGTGGAAAGCTAAATAATTAGGAAGCAGACTAAAGGGTGGGAAGCTTAAAATACTAACGACATGTCAGAAGGGGTGCATCATGAGGGTCTTTACCTGAATGATCACTGTCTATGATCCTAAATATGGTCTCCAGGTTGGATCGGTTTCGATACAGCATTTCCAGCAAACTTGACTGTATGTTCTGCAAGAAAAACCTCATTTTCCTTCTGTATCTTAGACTTAGGCTGATCCTCACATGATAATTAGCACACAAGCAACTCAATAACACACTCTTGAAAAAAAACTGAAGTTTTACATCACCTCCCCCCACTCATCCTACCAAATAATCTAACGGTCGAAAAAGTACCTATTCCAAGGCCTTGCACGCATTACACATTTTATAAGTATTTATTGAATAAATGCTTTTTCTTTTTAAATGGGGAGGCAGCATAGTGTCAAGGAAAGAAAATGGGCCTTGTATTCAGGCAGACTTGGATATGAGTCCCAGTCGTACCACTTCATACTTGTAAGACCCCAGGCAGATTACTTGACCATAATGTCCTCATGTGTAATGGTGTTGAAAATGCCTGCTTCTTGTGGTGATTTTTTTTTTTAATGTGTGTTTTCATTTATTTAGAGTAGGTCTTGTGGTGTTTTTGAGGATTAACTAAGGCAACATATGTAAATCACTTATCCTGAAGTCTGACATATAGAAACACAACAAAGAGTTGTTCTCTTTTCTCACCTATCTCAATATTTGCCTGTTTCTGACTCAAATTTCTCATAAAGGGCTTCATGGTCCACAGTATACTTCATCCACCATTATCACACAATTACCTCGTGGCTCAGTTGCTCTTTGGCCAAGTCCTTCAGCCAGGACTCGTACTCCAGCATGTTATCTGTGGAGCTGTTTACCAGTTGTGGCCTCAGCATCCGCCAGGGTAGTCCGAGATGCAACACAGACTCCACGGCTGTTGCCCAGTCACTCAGTGTGACTGAACCTACAGGAAAGGGTTAACTTGTTAACTTGTCATCTATCAGTCTAGTTTCCTGTCCAACAATGCATACATTTTTATCCTTACATTTTTCTTACTATCTGTAGGTAATAGAAATAACGCGCACTGTCACTAGTCTTATTGGTTGTGGAAGAGTTGGCAGGAATCTAGTATTGCCAAATAGAATACAGGATGCCCAGTTAAATTTGAATTTCAGACAGACAATGAAGTATAAGTATATACCAAATACTGCATGGGACATACATATACTAAAAAATTATTTGTTGTCAATCTGAAATTCAATTCAAGTTCTGTATTTTTATTTGTTAAATCTGGAAATCCTGCAAAACTTTTGTAAATATATCATAATACATTATATACTGTATATACAGTATTGGTTGTTTAGAAAAATATCCAACCTTCTAAATTTCTCAGAATATATTATTCACTGAAACCCCTTAGAAGAGAGAGGCTACAATATATGTATAAAAAAAAAGATATTGCAATGATTTTATGACTGTCACAGCTATTTTTTTATTAACAACTTTATTTCAAACTCACAAAAATAACAGAAAAAAAAAAAAAAAAACAGTTCAACAAGTTATGGAAACATTACTCCTAAAAAGTTATTTTTCAGGCACTTTTATCTCATCTAATTCCAACTGCTAACTCAGTTCCTATAGTGTTCAGAAAGATACACCACAGCTATTTTTTTTTTCACAGCTATTTTTAATAGGATTATCTTTATTAATGTGCATTAGACATCCCACTGAATTGAGCAAAGACAACATTTCTAGCTTGGATAGGTGAATAGAATACAGAACAATTAACAAGAACAAGTCAAATCAGTTGATCTTTTGCTAGTCCCCCATGTACTCTTTTTTTTTTTTTTTTTTTAAGTTTTTTTTCAACTTCCAGTATCTTTTATTTTTCCTGGAACCTAGGTACAATATAAACTCTCCAATATTGATATAGATATCTACACAAAATTAAAATTCTACGCAAGATGTGGCCTTTACAGAATTTGGCCTTCTAAGGTAGCTTATAAACATTACAAATTCTTTGCTTCTTCCATCCTAACCAAGGTTGTAACCCCCTTCCATATTAAGTACTTAAGTGACCCCATGCCTCCATAGGTGAATAAAACCTTAATTCCTGTCCTAAAAAATTTGTTAACTCTAAACTACCAAAAATTCTTTTCAAATTTCAGCAGATAGAATACCAGAAATTTATGGGCATCTCAGTCCTTTGCCTAAAGCAATTAAAAGCTGACCTTTCAAAAGAAGACACAGCTTTCTCATTAAATTTTAATGGGTCTCAAAATTCTCTGACAGATTTTTGGTCAAGTTGTTTCCATTTAAAAAGTACTGATTTTAAAAACTAATAAAAGTGCCACACAAAAACAAATAGTCCACAAAACAGTCCTTTCCTTCTGAAGGTTTCACCATGTATTGTTATCATTAACCAGTCTTTTACTATTAAACTAAATGGACAATTGAGACAAACAATCTTGAGACTGTTCTTCCGCTTCTGATTAAGACTGGGGTGGCAGGTGTGGATAATATTCATTCAGCCTTCCGCACTTTCTGGGCAGACTTGGTAACCTTGCCAGCTCCAGCAGCCCTCGTTGGGTGCCTTGATGACACCCACAGCAACTGTCTGCCTCATATCACGAACAGCAAAACGACCCAGAGGAGAAGTCAGAGACGATCTCAGCACACATGGGCTTCCCAAGAACCATGTCAACAATGGCGGCATCACCCAATTTCAGGAATTTGGGGCCATATTCCAGCTGCTTACCAGGATGGCGATCAATCTTCTCCTTCAGCTCAGCAAACTTGCAAGCAGTGTGAACTGTGTGTCAATCCAGCACTGGTGCACAGCCAGCACTGGTTTGGCCTGGGTGGTTCAGGATAATCACCTGCACGGTGAAGCCAGCTGCTTCCATTGGTGGGTCGTTTATGCTGTCACCAGCCACATTGCCATGACGAACACCTTTTACAGAAATGTTCTTGACATTGAAGCCCACATTGTTCCCAGGAAAAGCTTCACTCAAAGTTCAGGATGCATTTCAGCAGACTTTACTTCAGTTGTAACGTTAACTGGAGCAACAGTGACCACCATTGCCTGGTTTGAGAACTCGAGTCTTCACTCAGCCCACAGGGACAGCATCAATACCACCAGTTTTGTAGACATCCTGAAGAGGCAGATGCAAAGGTTTGCCATTTGGATGAGTAGCTGGCAGGATGCAATCCAGAACTTCAAGCAACGTAGTTCCACTGGCATTGCTGTCCTTATGGGTGACTTTCCAGCCCTTGAACCGTGGCATGTTAGCACTTGGCTCCAGCATGTTGTCACCATTCCAACCAGAAACTGGCCCAAGTGCTACTGTGTCATGGTTGTAGCCAATTTTCTTAATGTAGGTGCTGACTTCCTTAACGATGTCCTCATATCTCTTCTGGATATAGGGTGGCTCAGTGGAATCCATTTTGATAGCACCAACGATTAGTTGTTTCACACCCGGTGTGTAAGCCAGAAGGCACAGGTCTGCCCATTCTTGGAGACGCCAGCTTCAAACTCACCGACACCAGCAGCAACAATCAGGACAGCACAGTCAGCCTGAGATGTGCCTGTCATCATGTTCTTAATAAAGTCTCTGTGTCCTGGGGCATCAATGATGGTCACATTGTACTTGCTGGTCTCAAATTTCCACAGGGAGATATCAATGGTGATACCACGCTCACGTTCAGCTTTCAGTTTATCCAAGACCCAGGCATACTTAAAGGAGATCTTTCCCATCTCAGCAGCCACCTCCTCAAATCTTTCAATTGTTCTTTTGTCAATTCCACCACATTTGCTGAGCAGGTGGCCAATAGTAGTGGACTTGCCCAAATCTATGTGTCCAATGATGACAATGTTGATATAAGTCTTCTCCTTTCCCATTTGGCTTTAAGATAGATATAGCAATAGTTTTCATGACACCTGTGTTCTGGTGGCAAACCCATTGCGAAAAAGCAAGATTTATTTTTATTTATTCCTCCTCCCCCTCATTATTTGTGGTTGCTGTCTACTCCCTCTGTCCATTTGCTATGTGGTCTCTCTGTCTGCTCATCTTCTCTTTAGGAGGCATCAGGAACCAAACCTGGGACCTCCTATGTGGGAGAGAGACACTCAATTGCTTGAGCCACCTCAGCTCCCTGCTTTGTTGTGTCTCTCATTGTCTTTCCTCTTTGTGTCTCTTTGTTGCATCATCTTGTTGCACCAGCTTGCTGTGCCTGCCCGTTGTGCAGCTTGCCTTCTCCAGAAGGCACCGGGAACTGAACCTAGGGCCTCCTATGTGGTAGGCAGGAGCTCAATCACTTGAGCCATATCCACTTCCCTCCATGTACTCTTATAACCTCACATCCCCCATTACTTTTTTCTTAGTTCTGGACTTGTTTGTCACCATTTCCTTGACTTCATTTATTTTCACCATCTCAATCTGTATTTGACCATGTACATAACCTGTTAAAAGCTTAGAATTTAAAAATTTAGAAAAGGTCAATGGGAGATTAGGTTGAAAAAAAATGGAAGAAGCAGTCAAGGGGATCTTTTGATCATTCAGTCATTCAACAAATATTTACTTGCTAAGTACTGTGAGGCAAAGGTTTTTTTGGCTAGCTTTCTTGCTCTATGAGTCTTTTACTTGATTAGTCTTACCAGTTTTAAATGCATCATGCTTCTTAAATTCTCCAAGAAGATCTGAGGAATGAGCAAATAACTTTTCTCTCAGAGTTCTTAGAGCTGACTCTTCTACTCTGCTAATCCTGAGACAAGAGATGGAAAGGAACATATTTTAAAGTTAGGATAAAAGAAATAGTGATGGATATTTTTTTGGATATGAGGATGAAGCCACATATGAACTGTTTTTTTTTTAACTTTTTATTGTAGTACAACTCAAAATTTCCCATCGTAACCACTTTCCGGTATACAATTCAGTTATATTAATTACATTCACAATATTATACTACCGTCACCAATATCCATTACCACAATTTTGTATTACTTCAAAGAGAAACTCTGCACCCATTAGGTAATAACTTACTCCTCCCCTGCTCACCTCTGGGAACCTATAATCTACTATCTGTCCCTAGAAATATGCTTCTTCTAGGTATTTCATATGAGATTAAGCAATAGTTTTCTTTTTGTGTCTGGCTTATCCTCCCCCATTTTTAACAACCAGAAATGCCTCCAGACATTGCCAAATATCTCCTGGGTTGGGGGTGGGGCAAAATTGCCCCAGTTGAAAATAACTGACATATACATTTATTTGTATGCAACTGATGGCCAGATAATCCATTTTTTTTTTTTCAAGTACTAAAGGTTAAAAAAGTCCTGAAGGAGAACACTTGCACAGGTCAATCTGCAAAGACTGGGAAAGGTGTTTTCTTTCTTCCCTTCTCCTCCTCCCCCCCCCCTCCTCCTACTCTTCCTCTTCTTCCTCCTTCTTTTTCTGTTGTTATTGTTAGATCTTGGCAATCAAGGAAAGCTTTGTCGTAATACTCACTGGATACAAGCTTAGGAAAAGATGCCCTAGAGTCTAAATTCCAGTGATGAAACATTAAAAATCAGAACGTCCAGGTTTCAACAAAAGATTACAAAACATACAAAGAAACAGGAAGTGATGGCCAGGCAAAAAAGAAGATTAAAGTTTTAGAAACCATCAATGAGG
The DNA here is from genome assembly GCA_026826555.1 of Tolypeutes matacus. Lineage (NCBI taxonomy): Eukaryota > Metazoa > Chordata > Mammalia > Cingulata > Chlamyphoridae > Tolypeutes > Tolypeutes matacus. The sequence continues at coordinate 7,197,499 of JAKSZT010054466.1, read as the reverse complement.
GGAGCGGATATGGCTCAAGCAGTTGAGCGCCCACATGGGAAGTCCTCGGTTCAGTTCCTGGTGCCTCTTGAAAATACAAAAGAACAAACAAGTGAAACAAATGAGAGAATCAACTCAGGGAAGCCGATGTGGCTCAGTGGTTGAGCACTGGCTTCCCACATAAGAGGTCCCGGGTTCAATCCCTGGTCCCTGGTACCAAAACAAAAAACAAACAAACAAAAAACCATTAATGAGGAGGACCTGACTTGGGACATTCCAGACAAAAACTGTTAAGCAAAATGGTTCTAAAATGCTCAAAAAGCTAAAGGCAAACATGGAAAAAGAACTAAAGGAAATCAGGAAACTGACAGATGAACACAAAGAAAATATGAATAGAGAGATGGAAATTATGAAAAGGAACCAAACAGAGCTGAGGAACACATAACAGAAGTTAAATATTACCTTGAGAGGTTCAACAGCAGAATGGAGCTGGCAAAAGAAAGAATTAGTGAACTTAAAGATAAGACAATTGAAACCATCCAGTCTGAGGAACAGAAAGAAGAAAGAATGAAGGAAAGTAAACAGAGCATGAAGACCTGTGGGACACGACCAAGTGTACCAAAAGATGCATTGTGAGATTGTGGGAATCCCAGAAGGAGAAGAAAGAGAGAAAGGAGCACAGAGACTACTCAAAGAAATAATGGTTGAAAACATCCCAAATTTAACAAAAGACATGCATATACACATTAAAGATGCTGAACAAACCCCAAACAGGATAAACCCAAACAGACCACATTTATTACATGTAGTAGACATATTAGAATCAAACTGTTGAATACCAAAGAGAAAAAGGGAATTCTGAAAGCTGCAAGAAAGAAGCAACGTGTCACATACAAGGGACACTCAATAAGATTAAGTGCCAATTTCTCTTTGGAAACCATGAATGCAAGAAGGCAATGAGATGACATATTTAAAGTGTGAAGGCAAAAAATTGCCGACCAGGAATTCCATATTGGGCAAAACTCTCTTTCAAAAATGAGGGCGTGCTTATGACATTCCCAGATAAGCAAAAGCTGAAGAAGTTCATCACCACTAGACTGACCCTACAGAAGAGGCTGAAGAGAGTTCTGTAGGTTGAAAGGAAAGGACACTAGACAACAGAATGAAGCTACATGAAGAAAAAAAGATATCTGGTAAGGAGATTCTGGTACGTGGATAAGTACTGTTGTATTTTCAGTTTGTAACTCCACTTATTATTTCTACAGGATCTAAAAGGCAAATGCATAAAACAATGATAAATCAATGGCTTTGGACTCACAATGTATAACTATGTCATTTGTGACAAGAGCCACGTAAAGGTGGGAGGATGGAGGGAGGGATATAGGAATTTAGTTTTTGTATACTATTAAAGTTAAGTTTGTATCACAGCAAACAATATTGTTATAGCTTTAGAATGTCAATTTTAAGCTCCATGGCAATTACAAAGAAAATATCAGAGAATAGGCAAGCTCATGGTGACAGAAATTAGAGTCCATGTTGCCAGGGGCGGCATCAGGGGAAATGGGGAGATAACGTCTAATGGATACAGGGTTTCTGTTTGGGGAGAGAGAAAAGTTTCAGTAACAGAAGGTGGTGAGGGTATCACAATATTGTGAATGTGATTAATCCCACTGAGTCATATGCTTGCCAGTGCCTGAGTTGGGAAAGTTTTTGTTGTATATGTTCCCACAATTTAAAAAAGAATGAAAGTGTAAATAGACAATGACAGTTAAATACAATACATGATCCTGGATGGGATCCAGCAAGGGAGGAAAAGGGTTCAAAGAGACATATTCAGGACATATGGAAAAAATTGGAATATAGACTGTAAGATTTTTATCAATGTTAAATTTCTTGAACTTGATAACTGCACTTAAGGTGGTTACGTAAGTGAATATCCCTGTACATTAGGAAATGTAAATGGCAATATTAAGTGTTCAAGGAGCATGATATATACAAACTACACTCAAGAGTTCAGAAAAGGGATTGATAAGTAGGTAGATAGACGGAAAGATGGATAGGATGATACAGAAACGTGGCAAAATGCTAAAATTAGTCAATCTGGGTATCTTGGTGGGGAATAGGAGTATATTGTCATTCTATATATGAGGTTTTATTTTTGTAACAGTCCTGTAAGTTTGAAATTATTTCAAAATAAAAAGTTTTTAAAACATGAAAACATTTTCTCAGGGATTCCTTATAGTGACTCATTTCATAGTGAGAATGCAACCATGGCATTCCAGGTTTCTGGGAAACCATCTAGCCTGGGGATGCTAATTTGGTAAGGCTGGGGTGAGGCTCAGAGGGCTGACTTTTCTATAAAGCTCCACAGGATATTCTGCTTCATGGTAGGTTTGACTATTATTTGGTGAGTTTAAATGTTCACATAATACTTCTTTTTGAGGTGAAGCTGTCCTGTATTTAATAACTCAAGAATGATTTAAAAGAACGTACTTTTACAGCACTTACACAAGGTAGATGCTAAATATGAATGTGTTCTCTATCCACTGGATGTACGCTAACTTTGTCTATTTGTTTTGATTTCTAATTTAGTTAGGCTGAATAATTAAAGAAGCTTGTTCAGTAGCACTAAAACCGTATCTGTTAGCAGTTTATAAGCTCTGAGACCTTCTCCTCTGTGAGAGGTAGTATTGCATAGTCACTAAGCGTGTGGGTCTTGAAATAAGTTTGTCTACACCAAGCTGGCCATCAGCACTCATTAGCTGTGTGACCACAGGCTAGCCGGCTTAACCTCTGTACCTTAATGATCTCATCTACAAGTATCTATTGCACAGTTAATTATGAGACAGTATATAAATAAATTCTTTATAATAACATATGTGGTATGTGATAAGTTCTTATCCCAGGTTGGAACTCAGAATCATCTCAGCAGACATCATTTATGTACTATTACATGCTTCCTTCTCATGAAATGTGTGTACTGAAATTCATCTGCCAAATCCTCAGATAGTGATAGAACCTTAGGCTCTGCATATGGGGCAACACAAACCCTTTAAGGATGGGAGAAAACCTGGAAAGACTTAGTGACCTGGTATATGATCTTTAACAAACCCAAGATGCACCCACTGAGAATAATTTCTGCAGGAAGAAAATCTGTTGCTCCCATTATTGATGGGTAGATGGAGGGTTTTTTAGGGTGTATAGAGGAGAATGAAGAGTCCCCACTATATTCTAAACCTTAGCGTTGATGTAACTAAATTCTGAATTATCACTTAGAATTTGGATAAATGTAGTGACATGACACTTCAAAGGTCAAACCCTGTAATTCTGTTTTTCTAAAAATCACAAATGGAAAAGTCTTGCCTTTGCCTCGTGGTTAGCGTGTGGGTTGCCTTGTTAGCTTGATATTGCACAATATGTGGGGTCAGGGCTGGCCCCAGCTTGACATAGGCTCCTCTGTTACTGCCAACTTCATAGTAGTTGGAGGCAGAAAAGATGGTTAACACCTACAACAAAACAAAAGAGACACTGGCATCCATGTTCACTGAAGAACTCTTCACCCACAGTCCCATATGGCCCAATGCAACTTCATAGGCTGCTACTCCCCCTTGTACTAAACTTTGGATCATTTTTTTAAAGTCATTAATGCTAGTAGGGCAGGAGTTGTGAAAATATCCATGAGTCAAGTAATAGAAACTTGAATTCTAACAGGACATATCCACAAGATGTTTTCTGCACATTTTTTTTCCCAAGTAAAAATTAGCAGAAGTCATAGAGAAGACTTTATTGGTTCAACTTAGAGGTAAGCTGGGTCTGAAAAACTGGGAGGCATTAACAACTAGCAGGAAAACCAGTTATTAAAACTGATGTAATACCTCAAAGCAGAGTTCCTAAGAAGTGTTGTCCTTTCTGAGATGCTCTATGAAAAAGTTTCAGTTGTCAAATACATTGGGAAATGCTAGACATTAGATCTCTTCGTGGAGAGTTATAATGAATTAGGAAATTAAAGGTTCTCGGAAGTCCTGCTATAAAGAAACGTATAATCGTTTATCCAACTATGTCACACACTAGTTGATGCCAAACCTTTTTTCATTTGAAAACCTTTTATTCTTCTGTAGAGTCAGTATTCCTGAGAACACTGCATTCGGTGGCACTAAGTGCACTAGGAGGCAATAGACTGGGTGTACGATTCGGCAATGCCCAAAGATTTGTCAGGGCATTAATTGTGCTCCTAAGAAGACAGAGAATCCTGAATCCCTGCCCAGGGAACAGCACTGAAATCCTATTACCCTGAAGGGTCATTTGGAACATGCAACAGGGAGCAAGGTATAGAGAAGTGACTGGGCAAACACTGGGCCCCATATTTCCATCCATGAAATGTGGGGACCCTTATTCTCCTCTCAGGGTTCTGATGAGTGGTGGCCTCAGTTAAATTTTGGGTTAAAGGAACTATAAGATCAAGGACAAACAATTGTAAATGACTTAGTTGCTCTGAGCAAATGGGTAAAAAATACAAGGCATAGATGATTGTTAGAAACCAGGAGGCTTAGCTCATCCAGGCTCGAGAGGACCTCCATGGATCACGCTTGTGCCCCACACAGACCTTGCGGTTGTGGCAGAATTCATAGCCTTCGGGTTTGCACTCGTGTGAGCGGATCAGGAATTGCAGGTTGTGTTTCTGTAGCAATTGCTCTGTCACATTAGGCCCAAAATAACAGCCTCCTCCTCGAACGGTGTTGGCCTTGCAGCCCTCCTGAGTCATGGGATCGCTCCACAGAATATCTACAACCTGGAAAAACCAAGAGATGGCATTCTTTCCTGAAAACTAGAGAGATATTCATTTAGAATAGAAAGAGGAAGGGGAGAGAATATTTGGTAAAATTAATTGAATAAATTGCCATGCAATCTATATTTGACATTCATTTATGTTTTAGACACCTGAGGTTCCAGGAATTTTTCTTTCTCTTTCTCTCTCTTACTGACATAAATCGATAGATATATATCTAGTTTATATTTCTGTAATAAAACTAAGAGCTTAATGTATTATATAAGCCTGTGTGTACAGCACACACAGACACCTTAACTCACAGCCATCATAAGAATGGACACACAGTCCAGACCGGGCCAATCATACTACTTAATGGATACTGTACACACAATGATTCATCCATGTATGGGTACATGACTAAGTCTAGCCAATTAGAGCCCTTCCCTGGGAGTTTTCTCAGTTGGAAGTAGAAGGCATACTCTTTCATTTTGGACTATTAACTGTGATGCTTATGGCTTCCAGTGGCCATCTTTCCTACCATCTGTAGGGATTCTGTCTGCGTAAGGAAAAATAGATTGATATAGAAAGAGAAGCAAAGACAAATAGAGTTGAGAGATAGAGAGAGAATGGAATAGTCCTGGCAGCACTGCTCTAGTCCCATCTTCACTCCCAGCTACAAATACCAATAAATTCCATTTTTCTTGGGGTTTCTGTTGCTTGCAATCAAGAGTCCTGATGAACTTGATAATTATGTAAGGACTTCTATATACATGACTGGATTCTAAGCTTTGACACTGGCTAATGGTGTGATCTTGGGCAAGTCACTTTTCTTGCAGCTTCTGTTTCTTCATCTGTAAAGTCAAGATAATCATGCTATGTAGTGGGGCTGTTGTGCATATTAGGTGCTTAGCACAGTGTATGTGACAAAGAAGTGGTTGCTATTAGTTAATACTCTGTCTTCAATTTCAAGGAAATAATGAAGCTAACACTTATGTTTTTCATCTCCTTTTAAAGGCTGAACTCCTAGCTTTCCATTTCACTCGGACCATATTGCAATGAAGGAGTGCTGAATAAAGTCCTCCTAAATCCAAGACTGGCCAAAATCAAAGAGAAAACAGTTAACACAATCCAATTACCCTTCCATTTCTGCATCTTCTGTGTGTTATGTTTGGATACATTTCCCAGAATATTTGAGCAGTATGACTGGCAATTGCAATTTGTTCCTTCTACTCAATTCCTTTTCATTTCCCGTCTCCATCCTGTTTTTCTTCTCTCCCCTTTCTAAGTGGTGAACACTTTCTTGATAATAAATCTTATGTGAAAGTCAATATGTAAAAACAGGTAAAAGGGGAGCTTCTCTGGCTGAAGATTTGATCATGGCTTCATCAGTGCGGGGACTCCACGATCTTGGACATTCGCCCCAAAGAGAAGGCAGCTGTGCTGGGAGTTGGCAGAATCATCTCTCATACAGCATTCACAAGGCCCAAGATGTGGGCCTGGGAAAGTGCAGCAGACATTTAATTGCTTCAAGTACTTTAATAACTTCATAAGAATTTGCAGAATCGCTGAGCCATTTTCCTAGCAATTACAATTCTACCCTATTGTTGTTACTCAGGAAAACACTAACTGCCAGTCACATCTTCTCACACATCTCATATGAAATAATTGGATGCATTTCAATTGTTGATACCTAACACTTTCTAAATGTTCTTTTAAGACAACAACTGCATTTGATTTATAAATATTGTCATATTATTATTTGCAAAAGGAGACGCTTGCATTGTTAAATTTAAATTCTAAGTTGATGCTGATAACTCAAGGAGAATGTAACCCACATTCACCATCCCTCTCTCTCAAGTTTCCAGCCTCATTGTCAGCTCTGGCTCCTCCTCTTTCTCACAGTCCTCCATCCAATCAATCACTAAATTATGTTAACATTATTAGAAAAGTCTAAATTCTTTCCTTTTCTTTATTGAACTATGTGAAGTTATCATTTTTTTTTTTTAAAGATTTTTATTTATTTATTCATTTATCCCCCTCTTGCTGCTTGTGCTCGCTGGGTCAGCTAACCACGCTGTGCGGGCGGGCTTGCCTTCACCAGGAGGCCCCGGGAACCGAACCTGGGGCCTCCCATATGGTAAACGGGAGCCCTACTGATTGAGCCACAGCCGCTTCCCTGAAGTTATCATTTTTATAGGTCAAAAATGGTTGAATACCAGCAAGTTCATAAAGTTCAATTAACAAGATCACCATCATCATCTCCCAAACGGGATCACTACTGCAGTCCTTTAAGGGGTCTCCCTGTCCAATGAAATGAACCCCCACCTGGCTGCCAGAATCACCTATTATGGCAAGCACTGCTAGTGCCCACTAAAAATCCATTCTCTTTCTCCCTGGCTAACAGAACATTGGGGTGACAATGTGCCTTGCTAAATACTTGCTTTCCCAGTCTCCCTTGCAGCAAGGGGTGGCCTTGTGACACAGTTCTGGGGATCTGTGGAAAACTTTTAGTTGCCTGGTAACAGACGACGTAAGCTGCTGCAGTAGTCCTTTTGGCTTGAGCTACAGCTGCCATCTTAAAGTCACACAGAAAACAGGATGTAACAGCTTCCTATAAATCGTGGCTTACCTTCTTACCCCCTGAGGCTGGATCACTAAACCAAGTTTTCTCAGGTGATAGAGTCCCCTCTGTTACATCTTCCCATGCTTTATAAAACTCTAAAAAGGATGAGTCATTAGGCAAATGCGAATATTCTTCTGAGGTATTCTAACCCCAGGAAAGAAAGAGGGGCTCCAAAACATATCCTGAATTTACATGGAAGAAAGAAATTTGCTCTGTTTTTTGTTTGTTTGTTTGTTTGTTTGTTTGTTTGTTTGTTTTAAACCCTTGGTTTCTCCTGGTGGCAGTCAGAATCTAGGAAATAGCTTCTGGCCAGGGCTCACCTGCTTCCACTCCTCCTGTGTGAGCTCCAGCGGATCTTGAGCCTCAGAGTTGGCTTCTGACACAGAGAGCACCGGCTCTTCTCTCTCCCTGGCCACCAGGAAGCCCGCCTGCTGCCAGCATCTCTCCAGCTCCAGGTCCACAGAGAGCCGCACTCGCCCGGAAAGCTCTTTCTTGTCAAGAGGGGCACTGCAGGGAATGCTGGCGGACCTCCCGGCTCTGTGGGCCTCTTGGGAGCCGAGGCGAAGGGGTGAGGAGGGCAGAGAGAGGCTTGCTGGGAGAAACCATGGGGCGGGGCTCCCTAGAGAGCTCGTCTGGTTGGCTTTCCCCTTTTCCTCCACCTGTTTTTCACTCTCTTTTCTCGTTTTCCATCTCAAAGTGGAAACAATCTAAAAATGTCCAGAAAAGATACAGATGTTCGAATTACACTGTAGGGTGTTTTTCTTTTTAAATATCACTTGGGCATCCAGATCAGTGCTGCTCATACCATGGTTCACAGACAAGTGCAGGTCTGTGAACACATTGCTCCTGACCCATGGCAAGATAAGTACAAAATTTGACAGTAAGCCTTTAAAAACTTTGATAACACATTGATATTGCCATGATATTCAAGCACATGGGCATGTAGTTTGCACGTCATAATTTTGTCAGTATTTCATTTTTCCAATAATTTGTATTTATTATATTTTACAAAAATATTGATCTGTGACAAACTGGAAATTTAAAAAGCTTAGTCTATCAATACAGATAATTTGAGATCAAAATTTCTCTCTAGGAGTCAAGTGATTTTTAGATGGGATAGGAAAGGGAATTCTCTCACAGAAAGGAGAACCTGTTTTGGTTTTCCTGGCATAACAACTCTATTGTTCCAAAGATGCTAAAGCAAGAGAGAAGAAATCTAGCTTGTGGTTGAGAAATGTTTAGAGAAAGAACTTGACTCCTGCTGTGGAATCATAGTCTGGTGTCCAACCTTTTGAGGAAGGGCACAGGGGAGGGGAAGGGGGCAGCTCTTTAGGAACAGACTATGTTTGCCAAAGGGGACCAGTTATAGTCCCCTCCCACTGACTCAGAGTTATGATGGTACTGGGACTGGCCGAGAATAGAGAGGACACAGTGGGAAGAATTCTGATCACGGGAGAGAGGGGTTCGGGCCACGGAGCAGAGCTGCAGCGTTGAGAGCTACCGTGATCAGTGTGCCTGAGTGCTACAGTTAAAACAGGGACGCGGCTCCACAAGAATGTCAATGGCAAAGTCTGGTTCATAACAGAACTCTGTGCAAGTGCATAATCAAAGAATGAGAACTTTTTGCAAATAGACATTAAGACTATGATACAAGAAATCATGTCCCAGAGAGAACTGGGACACCAGGCAAGAACAAAGGACACCCAGGGAGGTCAATAGAGCCTGAATGATGTGTAAAGAGGAATCTGGATAGAACAGAATAGAGCAGAGGTTATCCTCTGACATAGGACGAGTGCTTATTACCTCCTGGGCAGTTCCAGGCCTGGGTATAAGAGTGAAAGGCCAAAAAATTAACAGGACTGACTCCTAATCACTACCTTCTCTCCTCATTGCCAACTCACACCAAGGGCCAGACATTATTATTTGCTTCTGAGAGGCAGCCCTAACTTTGATTCTTAAGGTGAATAATAACAGTTAATATTTAGTGAGCTTTTTCTAAATGTCAGGCACCATTCTAAGCTCTTCACCTCAATTAAGTGTTTAATCCTTAGATAAGGAAAGTGAGGCACAGAACTGTCAAGAGCCGGGACAGAATCCAGGTAGTCTGAGTGCAGAGCCCATACTTCTCTAGTCCCTGGACTATCACGTTACTACAGCACCTGTCCCCCGAGCCCTGCAAACCAGGAACTGGGCAGTCAGCCTCTTGCTAAGCCACAGACTATAACTGTGTTATAAACACTCTTTCTCCATGTTCCTGTTTCTCTTACATTTACATAATTAAATGTGATTCTTCCCATAAGATAATCTGCTCTACACTGATTTGTTATATTTACCTGCAGACATAGACACAGTTGAACAGAATGTTTGAGTGGAAAGTTTGTGAGAAACACCAAGATACAATAGATGTGGAAGTTTAAAAAAAAAAAAAAAAAAAAAAAAAAAAAAGAGGTACCAGACAACATACAGAATAGACAAAGGAAATACTAAACACAGGTTTTAGGACTCTTACTTCAAGAATATGAGAGGATTGAGAGAGTGGAGATAGAGAGAGGGAATTTTGTAAAGAGAATTTTTGGAGCATGCTAGTGAAATTGTCGCAGTTCCCTCCCCCAAGGAGTTATCCTTTTCCTCTTTCAAAATTGATTTTGGGTGTGTGGGGACACATTACTAGTCTGTTAGCCTTTAGAACACAAGGAGCTGTATCCAGACCTGACAGAAAGGACTTGAGTCTAGAAACCTTGGACTGTGAGCTAGACACAATTACTAGATGAAACTTGAAGGTCAGCTCCATTGGGGAGGGGATGAGTATGTTCTATGTGTGAGAAGAAGGAAACGTGGGGAGCCAAAGGAGCAGACCAAGGCAGAGTGCTGCCATCTTAACATTTGTCTAGCCTTCTTCCTTAGTAATAGAACCCTCAATTCTTGCTTGGGCACAGAGCTACCTGGAGTAAAGACTATACTTGCCAATCTCCCTTTCAGCTAAGTATGGACGTATGACTAAATTCTGGTCAATTAGACATGAACAGAAATTTTGTGTACAGCTGAACATGACTCTCCTCTCCTCTGCCTAACGTCTGCTGGCTAGACTGTGGTCATGTTGGCTGGAGCTCAAGCAGACACATGGCCACGATACAGGATGGAAGTGCAGCAAGATAGTGGGATCTTGGGTCCTTAACGACTTTGTGGGGTCACTATACCAGCCCTGAACTGCTTGCCTCCACTCTTTTTTTCTTTTCTTTTTTTTCCCCACTCTTTATTTACATGAGAAAGAAATAAACATTAAGCCACTGTTATTTGGAGTTTTCTGTCACTTCAGCCAAATCTAATGAATACGATTTTCACTTAATGAGCAAAAATTTTGTAAGGTATGCACACATATATTTTCATTTAATCCTTACAACACTTCTATGATACAGGTTTTTGTATCC
>JAKSZT010054466.1:7163789-7186601 GCA_026826555.1 Tolypeutes matacus | reverse complement strand
TTTATTTATTCATTTATCCCCCCCTTGCTGCTTGTGCTCACTGGGTCAGCTAACCACGCCCTGGGAACCGAACCCGGGGCCTCCCATATGGTAAACGGGAGCCCTACTGATTGAGCCACAGCCGCTTCCCATAGCCACTTCTTTCTGACTTCAGAGACCATGGTTAACCACTCACCATATCTATTCAGGGAACAAAGGAAATTTCCATATTTGAATTCCTATGTGCCCCAAATCTGTTTTCCCCTTCTCTCTCATAAGAATGGAAACTCCAAATTTTTTTTTTCTGGGCACATGGTCAACCATAAAAAAGACTCATTCTGGTGAGGAGTAGCCATATAATCACATTTTTACCAATGAGATGAGAGTGGAGAGATATATACAACTTCTATAATGTGCCTTTAAAGGGTAGGAGTGCTCTTATACCCTTCCCTGCTATATCTTATTAATTCGAGCACAGATGTGGTAGCAGGCCATCCTGGGCCATGCAAATGAGGGCTTGGGGATGTTACCCAAGGGATGGCAGTGTGCCCTGTTAGATAAGAAAACCTAGTAGAACAAAACTGCCACACCGGCCAAGAACTGTATGCTCCAAGATTCAAACTCAGGTCTGTCTGACTCTCAAGTCATGCACTTTCATTCATGTTTCATATAACAAAGGCTTTTTTAAAAAGTTAGAATTGCACAAAGATGAAGTAGACTGGCTTGTAGTAATGAGTTCCCTGTCTTTGGAACTGCCTAAGCTAATGTTATGAGTGATGTTGTAGTAGGGATTCCTGTGTGTGATGGGCAGTTGGAGCCACAAGGTACCATTCAAGTGTAAGAATTATGATAAGAAGAAAATAGAATCTTTGCTTTCTAGGTTTCTGCTTCCAAAATGAAGTAGGTATATATTGGGGTATAATGCATTGTGTCTCACACTCCCCTCCTCGCCTACCCCAGTTCTCAGTTATTGCAAGCTCCTGTAGGGCAGACACCATCTTTGGTTCATCTTTGCATCTCCCCTAGCACCTTCCTTTTATATAGAAAGGACTCAAAACATATTAGTTGAGTGTAATAAAATTGATCTTCATCTTTGTATCTGCCAATAGCATCCCTCCCTGCACATAGTAGGCACTCAATAAATATTTGTTGAGTTTAATTGAAGATGATCTGAATCATCTGGGAAATGGAGGATCTTCAGATGACAGTGATTGAAGGGTATGATGGAAATGATCTAGATGAGGGATGGCAAATATATGGCACTAGCTGTCACTTCCCACCATCCCGTCCATGGCAGACATTGCTAATTGAGCACAGCACACTTGCCCTCGGAGTCCAGATGAAGATTCTCAATCCTCCACATTCTTAACAGCCATTATCAGTCAACTGCAGTCAGTGTGGAAGATAACATTTATTTATTTATTTATTTATTTTATTTTATTTTAAGGTGGTACCAGGGATTGAACCCAGGACCTCATACATGGGAAGCAGGTGCTCACTCACTGAGCTACATCTGCTCTCCAAGATGAAATTTTATGTTGGGAGTGAAATCAGGCTTTATGGTGAAATTTACATTATTTCATTACTGACTCAATACCTTGTGCCTGTCTAGTTTAGCCAGAAGCTCCAGGTCAGTCATGTCTGACACACCACCATGAAGAATCAGGACTTTCTCATCCACTAGAGTGGCCAGAGGAAGCCAACAGAAAACATCTTGCAGTGTTTTCAGTATTTTCTTGCCATGTATCTGAAAAAATAATATTAACAAGATATTAGGTTTCAAATCATTCACTCAACTTATGGCAACTAAGGGAAACTTTTGCTTTAAAAAGCAACATACCTTATACTTACGCATCACTTCCTTGGTGAAGCCATATCTAGCCATATTTAGAAGCAAAAATAGATATTTAAATAAAGTTAAGGACCATAATTATGGCATAATCATATTTTTATAAAAATATATATTCTCTCTCTATATTTATATACATAGAACACAGATTGAAGAATAATCACCAAAATGTTTACAATGATAACATTATCTCTTGGGTAGAGAAATTATGGAATATTTAAATTTCCTTCCTTTTGCATATCTGTATTTTCTACTTTTTTCCATAATGAGTCATTATTATTTACATGATAGAGTATGGATATGTAAAAATATTTTTAAATGGTTTTTACTGGAATAGAAGAATATTGTGTAAATTTTTAAACTTTTCATTGTAATAACATATACAACTCAGAATTTCTCATTTTAAACACTTTCAAGTATACAATTCAGTAGTATTAATTACAATCACAATATTGTGCTACCATCACCAATATCCATTACCCCAAATTTTTCATCACTCAAACATTAAGCAATAACTCCTTCTTCTTCCCCGACCCTTCCCCAACTCTGGTAACCTATAATCTACTATCTGTCTATGCAATTTGCTTCTTATAGGCAGTTCATATAGATGCACTCATATAATACTTGTTTTTTTGTTTTGGTCTTATTTTATTCGACATGCAGTCTTCAAGGTTCATCCATGTTGTAGCATGCACCAAAACTTCATTCCTTTTTAAATCTGAGTAATATTCCACAACAAATAAGAAGCTCTCTAGAAATAAATTTTTATAATTGCAACAAGCAAGCATCAAATACATAAGCATGTTTTGATTTGTACCGTAAGTTAACCAGATGGTCTTCATGGTTTCCCCGGTTGAGGTGGAACTCTTTTGGGTAAACCAACATGAAGGAAAAGAGAATCATCAGGATCTCTACTGACTCCTTGCCTCGATCCACAAAGTCGCCATTGAACACGTAGGTGTGCTCTGGTGATGGAAGGCCATTCTTCCCAGCAAGGAAACAAGCCAAAGAAGAGTCAAAGGAAGGAACGGAAGAAGAAACTAGGTTAAGCCGATGCTCATTTGACATTCACATTAGATCCTTCTCCAATTCTGTTTTTCTGGATCTCCTCCAAAATGAAACAGCACTAAAAGATAAAAATATGCTATTGGTCTTATGTTTCCTTTCCACCCAGGCTGAGGTTATGAGATGCTCATCAAAAGTAATGCTTTAAAAGGGGAATGACAGCAAATGAGTACAAGGGATATTTTGGGGGTAAGGGAAATGTTCTAGAACTGGATTGTGGTGATGGTTGCACAACTCCATGAATTCACTAAAAATCACTGAATTGTACACTTGAAATGGATGCATTTTATGGTAGATAAATTATGCCTCAATAAATTAAAAAATTTTGAAAGAAAAAAAAAGTAATGATTTATAAAAAACCATTGTTGCTGTGTGGAGAGGAACAAAAAGTACTGAACTTGTGATTTTGAAGCCCAGTTTTAAGTTCTGGCCACACTATCTTTCACAACAATAGCAATAGCTGCCATAGATTCTTCAAGATTAAATACGAGAAGTGGATGTGGCTCAAGCAATTGAGCTTCTGCCTACCACATGGGAGGTCCCAGGTTCGGTTCCCGGTGCCTCCTGGAGAAGGTGAGCTGGCATGGCAGGTAGACACAGCAAACTGATGCAACAAGATGACGAAACAAAAGAGACACAAAGAGGAAAGACATCGAGAGACACAAACCAGGGAGCTGAGGTGGCTCAGGTGATTGAGCGCCTCTCTTCCATATGAGAGGTCCTAGGTTCGGTTCCTGGTGCCTTCCTAAAGAGAAGATGAGCAGACACAGAGAGCACACAGCAAATGGATACAGAGAGCAGACAGTGACTGCAAACAATGGGGGTGGGGGGGTGATAAATAAATAAAACAAATCTTAAAAAAAAAGATTAAATATGATAATATATGGGACAATGTTTTGGACAACACAGTATATACATAAAGTAATATTGCAATAAAATTATTTTTTTCATATACTTTGCTATATGCTATATAACATTTTACAAAAAATGGATGTGAAAATAGCTTTAGGCCACTTTGATGATATAGATTTTCTTTATTAGGCAGAAAGAAAATCAATTGCTGAATAAAGACTCCTCTATATTAATCTGAGATCTTGTATGTGTTTAAAAGTTTACAAAAATAAACAGTAGTGAGTTTGGTCAATTGCAGGGCTTTTGTTCTGCATGGAAAACATGAGTTTGGAGTCAAATATGAATTGTTTGGGAAAATAAAGGAAAGACTGGGCCCACTCCTTCCATGGTTTTCCTTCACTGAACAACCTCTCCTTTAAGTAAATGTGGAGTGAATATTTAAATTCTATCAGCCATGCTGACTTATACATTATGTATTTACTACATGAGTTGCCATAATAATTTTTTAAATCCAAGCAATTCTTAAGCATTTGTTTAATTAATATTTTATTTGAACTTTTAAATTAAGCTTCAGAGCAAGAGCGGAGCAAGAAAGGAAATTAATTTGAACAGTCATACCTTATAAAATATAAATATCAAGTCATCCAACTGGCCGTGTAAATCTCCTAACAAAGACAGAAAAAGAATATCAGTTCTGATTGACTCTTTTTTTTTTCTTTTTTTCAAAGATTTATTTATTTATTTATCCACCTGCCCTGCGGCCGGGGGGCCCCCCCCCGTTGTTTTTGCGCTCGCTATCTGCTCTCTGTGTTTTCTTCTGGGTCTGCTTGTCTTCTCTTTAGGCGGCACTGGGAACCGATCCTGGCACCTTCCAGAGTGGAGAGAGGTGCTCAATCTCTTGCACCACCTCAGCTCCCTGGTCTGTTGCATCTCTTATTGTCTCTCCTCTGTGTCTCTTTTTTGTTGCGTCATCTTGTTGCGCCAACTCTCTGTGGGGCCAGCACTCCTGCGCCGGCCAGCCTGCTTTTCACCAGGAGGCCCGGGGAACCGATCCCTGGATTTCCCATATTGCAGATGGGAGCCCAATCACTTGAGCCACATCTGCTTCCCTGTCATGTCTCTTTAGTTTCCTTCAATCTGGGATAATTCCTCCATCTTTTTATGACTTTTCTGATCTTGATGATTTTGAAGATGCCTGGCCAGTTATTTTGTAACTTATCCCTCAGTTTGGGTTATTATTTTAGCTTATATAATCTCTGGCAGGAATCTTATAGAAGTGACACTGCTGTTTTCTCCTTGCATCTTCTTGGGTGACACATGATTTCAATTTTTCCCTTACTAATGACTATTTTGATTCCTTGATTAAGGTGGCATCTGCCAGGGTCTCCACTGTAAATGTAGTCTTTCCTGGCTTGAAACCATGTAAATATCCTGTTCCTCATTCTGATTGACTCTTACCGTTGTTTCTAATTTTTACTATAGAAAGGGAAATATCCAGAGAAATCTGACAAAGTTAAGAAATTTATGGCTACTTATTTTTCCAGGTGTAAAAGTAGATAAATATTAATTTCTCTGGTTTAAGGGATAGTAAATATTAAAAGCAAGAAGCACAATATTGTTTTCTGCACAATTATCATAAAAAGTCAATGGCCTATATATTTTTATTTTTTTAAATTTATTTATCCCCCTTTGCCCCTGCTGTTATTTATGCTCACTGTGTCCATTTGCTGTGTGTTCATCTTCTCTTTAGGAGACACTGTGAACTGAACCTGGGACCTCCCATGTGGGAGAGAGGCACTCAATCTCTTAAGCCACCTCAGCTCCCTGCTTTGTTATGTCTCTCATTGCCTTTCCTCTTTGTGTCTCCTCGTTGTGTCAGCTTGCTGCACCTGCCCGTCACATCAGCTCACTGTCTTGCCTGTCTTCTCCAGGAGGAACCAGGAACTGAACTAGGACCTCCCATGTGGTAAGCGGGAGCTCAATCGCTTGAGCCACATCTGCTTCCCAATGGCCTATATTTTAATGGCCTATATTTTTACTGAAGCAAAGATGGGAAAGAAAAATGCAGGGTTTCAAACTCAGATGAACCCTAGAGAGATTTTGCCCAGTTTAAGGAGGAAGCTGCTCCTCACCTAAAGGCCAGTGTTGCAAGATTTTTCAAGAGAAGTTGGAAATCTGGGTTTTAATATGAAATCCTCCAATTTTCAAATGTTGGAAATGAGTTTTAAAATTTAAGAACGCTGTGGGGCAAACAAAACATATCTGCAAGCTGCATGAAGTCCTGGAAATGCCTGCTGGCCTACTTGCTGTCCCTCATACACTGCAGTCCCCCTTCCCTAAGTTAGGGTGTGGGGGCGTCAGTCTATAGTGAATGTCAGAACATTACTGAAAACATAAGGAGAGGGAAGAAATAGTCATTAACAGGACTTCTCTCTGGAAGAGGAATATATGTGCATGGAAGGAATAATTTGCTAGGCATTTGGCTGGCTCAAGTAACAATAAATGAATAAATAAATAAAATTTCTTCTAACAGGAGTGGGTCTGGTTATTTGTAGGGCTTCTGTTCTGAATGGAGAATGAGTGTTTGGAGTCAAATATGAATTTCTTGGGAAAAAAAGAGACTGGGCCCTCCCCCTCCATGGTTCTTTGGGGCCTAACCTCTCCTTTAAGTAATTGTGGAGTGAATCTTTAAATTGGATCATTTGAAAGACTGACCTTTGCCTGTCCTGGCTCTAGTCCTGTCTCCCTCCAGCCCTGCCCTTCCTCTTCCCCCACCACAGGCAGAGTTTTCTTGTTTGTGTCTAGTACCCAAGGCCGTTTCTGACCAGCTCTTACCACACACTGTGATCTCTTCGCTGTAACAGGTTGAGACCCGGTTGATGTTTGGCAGTTGTACCAGATGCTTCCTGGTTTCATGCAAGAGATTCAGGACATAGCGAGCATGGAGCTGCTGCTAGGAGAAAGAGTAGGGGAGAGCAAAGCAACATGGATATTTGGGAGGGAAGACGGGCCTCACCTTTACTGCTTAATGACCCCAGTCACCCAAGGCCCCAAAAGTGACTGCTCCTGGGATCCTGTGCATGAGTCCTTTCTTGTTCATCCACCTTCTGTCCTTTTTGCAGCTTTTTGTCCTCCCCCCAAATATGAAACTAACTTCCTCTTTCCCATCCACTTTGCAAAACCCTTCCTTGCCTTTAGCTTGGGAGAAACCCATGATTGCCTCAGAGGTGTATAAATAAGTGCTTGTATGTTGATTGTACTGAGTGATCTTGTTAATCATGGGAAACAGTATCACAGCTCCTCCCTCAGTTAATCATCTCCCTGTGACTAGGGCAGGAGGAGAGGGGTGGAGAGGTGGGGAGGGGTGTGGGGAGGAGGCTCTCCCTGGCTTTGCCATAGTCTCTTGACTAGTCTTCCTGCTTCCTCTATTCCTGACACAGCAATCAGAATGATTGTTTTGGAAAGCAAGTCGGATTATGTCACTCCTGTGCTCAATGTCCAATATCTCCCATTTCCTCAGAAGAGGGAGCCTGCCCCCTCACCTCTCTGCCTCCATCTCCTCTTACTCCTCTCCCACCCCCACCCCGTTCCCTCTTCTCCAGCCACACTGGTGTGAGCTTCCTGGGCAGGCCAGGCAAGTTCAAGACTCAGGGCATTTCTGTTTGTTCCCACTGCCTGGAATGCTCTTTCCTCAACTATCCACGTGGCATGTCCCCCACTGCCTTCGACCTTGGCTCAGGAACCTCCTTCTAAATGGCATCTTCCTGGCCCACTCTGTATAAATTTCTATCTGCCCTACCCGGGGCTCCCCTCTCCACATCACGTGAAGCTGGTGGCTCAGGATCCCCAGGTGAGCTTACTTGTCTCATCCTGAAAGCTTCCACTAGGGCAGTTGCATGGTCAGGAAGGAGTGGGAAGTTCAGATGTGGCCCCGTGTAAGTGTCTGGTACCTCAATGGATTCATAGTCACCGCAATTCTCCATCTCAGAGTCCTTGGGGACTCTCTCTTCAGTGAACATGCGGTTCAGGAAATCCCCTATTCAGGACAAAAAAGGATCAGATGTGCAGTCCAGGGGACATTAAAGAATAGACTTTCCCCGGACACTAGCCAAAGTGGGACCTGGCCAGAATGATCTTGGTTTCAACACAGGAAGGGAGAAAGGAAAGGGCAAAGTGGTGACAGATTAGAATGGGCAGGTGGAAAATCATGTCCTTTTATGTTGATTTTTTTTTAAAAAAACATTAGCAGGTACTTATTCCACCTTTATTTTAGAAGATCAAGATTTGTCAGATTTAGAAAGTACACAGCAGTTAGTGGGCTTAGTAAAGCAGGAGGAAAGGGAAAAGCCAGTGATGGAAAAAATTCACAGGCATTTAAGATGTACTTAGTGAAGGCAGCAGATGCTGTCAGACAGTTCAGTGCCCTTCAGGCAACTTCCAAGAGCAGCCTCTGCATCCCTAACCTGAGGGCATTTTTCTGGATCTACAGAAGGCCACATGTGGCAGGCCAGAATTGCTGTGGAATTAATTCATCCCCACCCCATCCCTGTCCCCAACAGCGTCAACCAATGACCCTCAGGACTTGACAAATAAAGACTCCAATTCCCTCAGCCTTCAGGTGGTTGAGGGGGCTGGCGTTTTTCACTATTTCCCAGTCACACTGATTTACTGGCTTAGTGGCCACACTTCAGTGGCTGCCTCCCCTTTCCAGACTCCCTTTCTCAGTGACTCCCAGGGTCCCCTGTACTTAACAAACTACTTGCATTGAGCTTTTGTCTCCAGGTGCACTTCTGGGAGAACCTAGAGTGAAATTCCACTCTGCCATTTATTCATCACCTTCCTCCCTCATTCCCAGACTGTCACTGATTGACATTCTTGCTCCCTGGGCACTCCAGTTCTATGATGGAGACAGGAGGTCGTGCTGTGAAGCAGTTCATACTCACTCTCATTGTGGCTGCTGGGGGTGAAGTGATCCATGAGGTAGCTGAAGAAATCGTGGAGCTGCAGAAGAACCCAAGAATACTTGGCTTTAGAGACGAGCAAAAAAGGAACGCAGGAGTGGCCCAGATCAGCTGCACCTTTTGAGCACCTAGGCCTTGCTGCCCAGGAGCTGGAAGGCAGAGCTGGAGGTGGCTCCAATCCATACCGCACTGTACCTTGACCTGGTCTTGCTGCCCAGCATACTCTATAGACTGGAAGACGCTCCAGGTGCAACGCCGCCTCATTTCCAGGCGTGCTATATAGCGCCGGTACCATCTCTGGATCAGAGCTGCTGCCTTGAAGGCTGTGACACAAATGGAGAAGCAAGCTGGTGAGCTGAGACTCCCTAGGCCTGGGGGGTGGGGAGAGACAGGTGCCTGGACCCTCTCCCATGGAACATTTCAAAATAAAGTTCAAAGACATGCACGTGGGGACAAGATGGTGGGTGTTTTCATTTCCTAGGCCGCTCAAGCAAATACCATGCAATGGTTTGGCTTACACAATGGGAATTTATGTGTTCATGGTTTTTAGGAGAAAAGAAAGTCCAAATCATCATCAAGGTGTGACTTTCTTCTCCAGGATTGTGGCATTCTGGGGCTGGCTGCCAGCGATCCTTGATCCTTGGCATGACACATGGCAAGGCACATGGCAGTGTTTCCTGGCCTCTCCCTTCTCTTCCAGGTTCCATTGATGTTCAGCTTCTGGCTGCTCCCTCTGACTTTCTCTTTTCTGTCTGAATTTCATTCTGCTTATAAAGGACTCCAGTAATAGGATTAAGACCCATCCTGAGTGGGCTGGGCCACACCTTAACTGAAGTAACCTCATCAAAAGGTCCTACTTAGAATGGGTTCACACCCACAGAAATGGATTTGATTTAAGAGCATGTTTTTCTGGGGTACATACAGCTTTAAACCACCACAGTAAGAAAAGCATTCTCCACGCTGCCAGTAGGAAGCATTTGCTTCTCCACTGCACACAGTGTTTTTTCACCATTCCCACCCTTCATTCTCCTCCATTCTTGCCTGGCAATTATATTAATATCACTGGAGGTTTATTGAAATTCCCACTTACTGGTGAAAACATTTATAAGAGACGTTGGACTGCTGAGACTATGAGACGTAGAGAAGATGAGAGATTATAAGGAAGCAGCATCCTTGAAGTTTGGGTAATGGGAAAATGAGAGTTGAGGACATTTCCATATTGTGACAATAGACTAGGTATCAGGAAGCCTAGCTTCTAGGCTGGGAACTGACTGCCCAGACTAGTTATGTAGCCTCAGGCAATTCACCACCTTTTGGCTTCAACTTCCTCATCTGGAAAATGGGTTGGACTAGATGCTGACCAGGGAAAACAAACAATAAACAAATATACAAGTTAATATATAACAATGTCAGGTGGTGATATGTGCTGGCTGAGTTCTGGGCTTGTTATCTCCAGGTTCTAAGATATCCCTGGGGGCTTTAAAGTTTCCCCATCACAATACATCTGTGACTATGCTGACTGTATCCAGTCCAACAAATAGCCTTTAGTCTCCCTTCAGCCAGGATCTGTGCTAGATGAACATGTTACAGAGTTTGGATTAGTGGGATTTACTTTTCAGGTTTAAATCTTCCTATTAGGCTTAGATCCTATGGTCAGGTATTGCTACTAGAGAAGGGGACAGCTTTCCACTTAAATATCTAGATTCTTCTTAAGCTTCTGGGCCTGGATATGCTGCTGGTGATGAACACAGTATTTGTGGATAAAGGTGGATTAAAAAGGAAACTCTGTGGTTTCACTCAGATCAACTTCATGAACAGTAGACAGAATGATTTAATATATTTAGCATTAAAGAGCTAACAATTCTTGCTAATTTCCCTAAGAGGATGATAGTGGGTGGGAAAAGAGAACCCAGGAAGAATTTAAGCAAAGCTAAATTTGATTTCCTATGAGCAAAAATTTCATACTATACTATTTCTCAAAGGCACTCAGTATTTGTCTAGTGAGTAAACTGATAAATAATGAAACTGATTGAATTCTGTAAACCATGTTCAGGATAGTGAATGAAACATCCAGGGTAAGTGCTATAGACTCTTTAGGAACATGTGGCAAACACACAGATTTCTAGACTTTGCCCTAGACCTACAGTGTCATGTTCAGTGGAACCCAGGAATCTGCAGATTTAACAAACTCCATGCACAATTCAAACCAGTGTTAAAGTTTAAGAATCACAGAGATGGGAGCTGCTGTAGCTCAGTGGTTGAGCGCCTCATATATGAGGTCCTGGATTCAATTCCCGGTATCCCTTTAAAATTTAAAAAAAATAATAATAAAAAAAAAAAGACTGTGGACATTAGGGTTCTGTGAAAATGTTTGCAAACATCTTGCTTCAGGACTTTTAAGGCAAGTGCTGCCAATGACTAGACATGTTGTCCTCAGCCCTGCTTGGGCTACTTAGGGGAGGAGGAGGAACAATTTCTCTTCTTTTTTTTCTTTCTTTTTTTTTTCTTTTTCTTTCTCCCACGTCTCAATCTGAGGCCTGGAGTCGCTCAGCTCACCTCTGGGAGCTGTGAGTTGAGCAAAGTTTAAGATGATTTACCTCTTCATCCCTTTCCAGCAGCACAGAGCAAAATGATTGGGCTCTTCTTGCTCAGGCCATGTGAAGACTTAATCTTAGGATGTAAGCTACAAATTCACCTGGCTGTTAAAAATCCATATTTAAGAACACTGTGAGAAAATTGTGAACCTAAGCAATCTCCCTTAAGTCAGAGCTCAGTAGAACGGATATATTTTTAAAGAGAAATGTAATAAAGCAGAGGTTTTTTAATGATTACATCTTATTTCCATTTCCGTTGTCAATGGCTTATCTCTCTATATACAATGTTTGTTTGAAGAAGAAAAACCTCTATTAAGAAGTGTCTTTCTTTGAGGGAAAGTTAAGCAATAAATCTTCATGAATTATGACATCACTTTAGGGAAAACAGAGGGCCTGATGTTGACTTCCAATCAGAAATGGCATGAATAAGCAGATGCAGGAATCCTTCACACCAGAATATATTACAAATGTTGCATAAAAATTTTTAAACAAATTTTAATAGTTGACATCAAAAGCATTGAAGGCAAATCTCCAGGTGCCAATCGCCAAAGCTTTGAGCAGACACTGAAGTCAGCAGCCCACAGGAGAACTTGGGCCATAGATGCCTCTTAGTAGCTGGAGGTTTAACCCCCATACAGGGATGGGAGTCAAGTCTTCAAGCTCCATACACAGCAGGGAGCTATAATTGGGCTGTCCATGAAAAAGCAGGGGCTGGAAAAGTTTCTGTCCATAGTGAGAACCTATAAATGTCTACCTCCCGGCTCATGTCGTAAGCAGGGAATGAGCAGACCTTGAACAGAATCCCTTGTGAGAAAGGAATTCTGAGCCAGGGCCATGTGTGAGCTGAGTTTGTACTATTTGTGAGGTAACTTAAAGATGGGTCCAGACAAGTGACAAACTGGGAAAAAATGTTTGTGATTCATTATAGTTAGTATAATTAACACTGCTAATGTATAAATGTGATTGTGGCTGAAACAGGTAGTCTAGGGAGGTTAATGTCAATTGAAAGACAGCTAGAGGATAATCCAGGGACTGTATAACATAGTGATTTCGGTGGTGGATGATGACTATGGTTAATAATACAAATATAAGAATGGTCCTCTATTACAAGATGTTAAGAATATGGAGATACATGGGGAAAATATAACTAATGTAACACATAGAGTATAGTTAACAGTAATGTTTTAATATTTTTATAGCAATGGCAAAGAAGGTATTATATCAATACCTATCAATAATGTAAGGGTATAAGTCATCATGGGATTTTTCTTTTTGGAGTAATGAAAATGTTCTGAAATGGACCAAGCTGATGACAGCACAACTCTGTGATGAAACTGAGAGCCACTTAGTGTAGACTTTGGATGGACTGTACAAGGCAGAGGACCATATAACACAGTGAACCCCATGGTGGATGATGGTCTGTAGTTAACAGTACAAATGTGAGAAGATTCTCTCATGAACTATAACAAATACACAATTATACAATACTAATAAAAATATTTGTGATTTATATCACAAAGAGTTAATATACCTGCTATATGAAGACATTTAAAAGAGTAAGAAAAAAGAATAATAATTTTATAGAAAAATGGTCAAGAGATATGAATGGTTTAGAGAAAAAATTGCACAAGTCTTAAGCATATGAAAAGATACTCAAACTCATTATAAGAAATTTTGTAGTTTAATTTGTAAATTAAAACTACTCTGATATAACATTTCTTACCTAGAAGGTTGACAAAAAATGCTATTTGACAGTGCATTCTGTTGATGAGGCTGAAAAGAAACAACCACTCTTATACTTTGCTAGTGGGGATACAGTCGAAGGGCATTTGGCAACATGTGGCAAAGAGTGAGAGACTTGGAAAAAAGTGTAGAAACAAAGATTATTAGTAACGGTAACTTAAAGAGTAAAAGACAGACAGTAGTAAGATATGACAACAGAAAGCCAAAGGATAAAATGGTTGAAATAAGTAATGCCTTTACAGTAAAACATTGAATGTTAAGGGACTGGATTTCCCAATCAAAAGACATAGACTGACAGACTGGATAAAAAAATATAAGCCATCTATATGCTGTCTACAAGCAACTCATCTCAGACATAAGAACACAATCAGGTTGAAAGTGAAAGATTGGAAAGAGATATTCCATGCAAATAGTAACCAAAACAGAGCTGGAGTAGTGATACTGATATAGGACAAAATAGATTTTAAATGCAAAACTGCTATAAGAGATGAAGAAGGTCATTATATATTAATAAAAAGGGCAATTCACCAAGAAGAAATAACTATAATAAATATGTATGCACTTAACCTGGGTACCCCAAGATTCATGAGGCACACACTGGCAAAACTAAAGGAAGAAATAGACATCTCTACCATAATAGTTGCAGACTTCAGTACACCACTCTCAGGACTGGATAGAACATCTGGACAGGGGATAAATAAGGAAACAGATAGCTTGAATAATACAATAAATGAACTAGATGCAATAGCCATTTATAGAGCATTATACCCCAAAACAGCAAGATATACATGCTTTTCAAGTGCTCGTGGATCCTTCTCCAGGATAGACAATATGTTGAGTCACAAGACAGATCTCAATAAATTAAAAAGATTGAAATTATACAAAGCACTTTCTCTGATCATAGCAGAATGAAGCTGAAAATCACTAATGGACAGAAAGAGGGAATATTCACAAATACATGGAGATTAAACAACGCACTTAAATAATCAGTGGGCCAAAGAAGAAATTGCAAGAGAATTCAGTAAGTATCTTGAGATGAATGAACATAACGTATCAAAACCTATGGGGGGAAGTGGATGTGGCTCAAGTGATTGGGCTCCTGTCTACCATATAGGAGGTCCAGGGTTCAATTCCCAGGGCCTCCTGGTGAAAAGCAAGCTGGCCCAAGCAGAGAACTGGTCCATGCAGAGTGCTGGCCCATGCAGGAGTGCTGGCCGGCACAGAGAGCTGGCACAGCAAGATGATGGAACAAAAAGAGACACAGAAGACAGACAATGAGAGACGCAGCAAATCAGGGAGCTGAGGTGGCGCAAAGAGATTGAGCCGCCTTTCTCCACTCCAGAAGGTCCCAGGATTGGTTCCCAATGCCTAAAGAGAAGACAAGCAAACACAGAAGAACACACAGAGAACAGGTAGTAAGGTGGGGCGGGGGGTGGGGAGGGGAATAAATATTTAAATAAATCTTAAAAAAAAAAAAAAACAACTAAGGGACACTGCAAAGGCAGTACTGAAAGGGAAATTTATAGCCCTCAATGCTTACATTAAAAAAGAAGAAAGAGCTAAAATCAAAGACCTGGCCATACCTGGAGGAACTAGAAAAAGAAAACAAACTAATTCCATACCAAGCCGAAGGAAAGAAATAATAAAGATCAGAGCAGAAATAAATGAAATTGAGAACAAACAAACAAAAAAAAACAATAGAGAGAATCAACAAAACCAAAAGCTGGTTCTTCAAGAAGATCAACAAAATTGACAAACCCTTAGCTAGACAAAAAAAAAAAAAAAAAAAGACAGAAGATGCAAATAAATAAAATCAGGAAATGAGAAGGGGGACATTACCACTGACCTCACAGAAATAAGAAAGATCATAAGAGGATACTATGAACAACTATATGCCAACACACTAGACAAAACTACACAAAATGGACAAGTTCTAGAAACACAAGAAAAGCCTACCTGACCCTAGAAGAAATAGAAGATCTCAACAAAGCAATCACAAGCAAAGATTGAAACAGTCATCAAAAACCTCCCAAAGGCCATGAGAAGCAGAATTGAAGATGGCGTTGGTGTAGGAGTGCGCACACTGCAAGCTCCCAGAGCAAGGCGGATTGTGGACGGGGTCCTGCCCGGGGGTCTGTGCTGTGCACGCGTGGAGTGAGAGGCTTGGGACATCTATCTGCGCGGATCGGCGGCGTGGACCGAACGGTGGAGATTCGTGAGTTTTGAGGCTGCCGGTGGAGGTTGGCACAGGGCGGCTGAGCCCTGCGGTTAGGGAAAAAAAAAAAAAACGGCCATTTGGAGCCTCAGGCAGGGCGAAAAAGTTTTATTTTCTGGGGATCTGGCTGCCTGGCGCCCCTTGGACCTTGTGTGAACAGAGCAAACGAGCTAATCAGCACCCGGTGAACCGGAGGGGGGATTTTGGTCAGGGAACGCAGCTGATTTCCCTAGCCACCCAGGGATAAGACCTGGGCCGCTGAAGAGCCAGGAGGAAGGGACACTTCCCAAAAAAAAGGGAGGGTTTGGTTGGAAGACAGGGAAGGGTATTTTATATTTTTAGACATTGATCTGGCTGCCTGCACCGCCCCATAGCTTTGGGGAGCAGATAAGCCGACCTGAAGCAGCATCAGGCTGAGAGCAGATGCGAATCTGCACTCAAACTGATTTACTGAGCAGCCCGGTGACGCTGGAGCTCGGCGCCAGAAGGGGCGGAATCCGCCGTCTTTAGCACTCCTCACTGACTAACATCAGAGTTTCAGCTAACCTGGGGAGTCTGGAAAGTGGGACGTGCTTGATTAATTTCCACCGGCCCAGCTAGGGTCCCTTCCGTAAGGGGGTTGGTCTAGAGGAGGAATTATTTTGGGTCCTGCATTTGGCTAAAAAAAAAAAAAAAAGTGAGGTCACCTCAACAAATGAAAAATAAATTCTTTTTAATTTAGTTTAATAGCTAAAAGCTGCTTCAGGACCTGCATATAGAACCCTGTGGGGAAATTCATTGATAAACACAAGTAGGCAGGAAGGATCCACGTGGACCCTAGGGGAATCATTGACCCCCCTTAGCTCTGTTTGACTGCTTGCCTGTGTGGATCTTTGGTTTCTCTCTGTTACTTTCTGGTCTATTGCTATTATTCCCGTTTTCCTCCCCCCTTCCTTTTTCCTTCTATTTTTTTTTTTTTTAAATAGCTGCTGCCAGCTGGTCGCTTCTTTGCTGGGCTTCTTATTCAGTAATTTCCCACTCGCTATATATATTGATTCTGTATTACAAACTACCGCTTATCCTTCCTGCATCTTTCTGCCTTCTGTTTTCTGTTGTGGCTCTTAGAGACAACATTTTTTCATAGGCCCACAACTTAAGGGTGTCAATTTCTATTCCATCTATTTTGTTTTCTTCTTCTTCTTTTTTCTTTTTTTTTTTTATTAGTATTAACTCTTTCCTTTCAGACCTTTCTCTAATATTTCTCTCCCTCCTCATAATTCTAGCCTTCTAAATCACTATATATATATATTCCTCCATTTGTTTTCCCAGTCCATTGTAGGAACTCCATATTTTTTCCTAGTACTCTACACTGCCTACACAAGTTAAATATTCATCTCATTAAGTCTCATTTTGCCCCTCTTCTAACTTTTATCAATATTTCTATTATCCTTCTGCCTTCCTTACATCTTTTGATTCCTCTGGCCCTAACCTTTTGCCTTCAAGGGAACATAGAAAGAAGCAAGGAAATAAAATAAGAAGAAAAACTGCCAAAGAGAAAACTTAACTCACACGCAGAACCAACAGCTAAATAAAATTCTAGAGCATAGAGAAAAGCTAATCAACTGAACAAACCCATCAAGATAATATGATGACCAGAGGGCAACAGAAAAATACAAATGACTCTGAGAAACTGGAAAACATGGACCAGTCCAGTGCACAAAATAAAAACCAGGAAGCAATGCAGTACATCGAACAACTAATCAAAGCTATCCAAACAAATATCATGGACCAACTTAAAGAACTGAAGGAAGAAATTAAGGATATAAAGAAGACACTGGGAGAACATACTGAAGAAATAGCCAACACACCTAAAAAGGTAATGGATATGATGGCGAAAAAAGACACAAGTCAAGAAATGACAAAGATGCTGGACTCACATGGCAGCAGAATTGAACAGGCAGAGGAAAGAATTAGTGATATGGAAGACAATACAGTTGAAATCAAAGAGATTGTAGAAAAGATAGACAAAAAGATAGAAAAAATCCAGTATGGTCTCAGGGAATTAACCGATAATGCAAGATGCACAAACATACGCATTATGGGCATCCCAGAAGGAGAAGAGAAGGGAAAGGGAACAGAAGGAGTGTTGAAGGAAATTATGGCTGAAAACTTCCCAACTCTATTGAGAGAGATGGATGTGCAGATCCAGGAAGCACAGCGCACCCAAAATAGTATAAATCCCAACAGGCCAACTCCAAGACATATACTTATCAAATTGTCCAATGCTCAAGACAAAGAGAAAATACTCAAGGCAGCAAGAGAAAAGAGAACCATCACATACAAGGGAAGCACAATAAGATTAAGTGCTGATTTCTCAGCTGAAACCATGGAGGCAAGAAGACAGTGGTATGACATAGTCAAAACACTAAAAGAAAAAAATTCCAGCCATGAATTCTCTATCCAGCAAAATTGGCATTCAAAAATGATGGAGAGTTCAAAATATTCACAGATAAACCGCAATTAAGAGAGTATGTCAAGAAGAAACCAGCACTTCAAGAAATACTAAAGGAATCTCTACAAGTTGAAAGGAAAAAACAAAGGAGAGAGAGTTGGAGGAGAGTTTAAAAACAACTGAAAACTCAAAAAGAGAAACAAAACAACATATGACATACATTAACCCAAAGAAAAAATGACTGAAGTAAGAAATTCGTTACGAGTAATAACACTGAATGTTAATGGATTAAATTCACCAATCAAAAGACACAGATTGGCAGAATGGATAAGAAAATATGATCCATCTATATGCTGTCTACAAGAAACCCACCTTCGGCCCAGGGATTCAAGGAGGCTGAAAGTGAATGGCTGGAAAACCATTTTACAAGCTAACAATAGCCAAAAAAGGGCAGGAGTAGCTATTCTAATATCAGACAAAATAGACTTTAAATGCAAAACTATTGTAAGAGACAAAGATGGACACTACATATTAGTAAAAGGAGTAATCTCTCAAGAAGAGAGAACAATCATCAACATTTACGCACCTAATCGAGGTGCCTCAAAATACGTGCGGCAAACTCTGGAAACACTAAGAGGAGAAATAAATTCCTCTACAATTATAGCAGGGGACTTCAACACACCACTATCATCATTAGACAGAACATCTAGGCAGAGAATCAATAAAGAAACGAAGGCACTCAACAATACATTAGAAGATTTGGACTTAATAGACATATACAGAACACTTCACCCAAATACAGCGGGATTTACATTCTTCTCCAGTGCACATGGAACATACTCCAAAATAGACCACATGCTAGGCCACAAAACTACACTCAATGAATTAAGAAAGATTGAGATTATACAAAGTAATTTCTCTGACCACAATGGAATGAAGTTGGAAATCAATAAGGGCCAGAGAAACAGGTTAGGCACAAGGATATGGAAGTTAAACAACACACTCTTAGACAAACAGTGGGTCAAAGAGGAAATTTCAAAAGAAATCAGTAACTACCTTGAAACTAATGAAAACAACAACACAACATATCAAAACCTATGGGATGCAAAGAAAGCAGTCCTGAGAGGGAAGTTCATAGCCATAAATTCATATATTAAAAAAGAAGAAAGAGCTAAAATTGAAGACCTAACTGCACACTTGGAGGACTTGGAAAAACAACAGCAAACTAAACCTAAAGAAAGTAGAAAGAAGGAAATAACAAAGATTAGAGCAGAACTAAATGAAATAGAGAATAAGAAAGCACTGGAAACAATAAACAAAACCAAAAGCTGGTTCTTCGAGAATATCAACAAAATTGACAAACCCTTAGCCAGACTAACAAAGAAAAAGAGAGAACAGATGCAAATACATAAAATAAGGAATGAGCAAGGTGATATCACTACTGACCCCACAGAAATAAAGAGTATCATAAGAGGATGCT
Source organism: Tolypeutes matacus (assembly GCA_026826555.1). NCBI lineage: Eukaryota > Metazoa > Chordata > Mammalia > Cingulata > Chlamyphoridae > Tolypeutes > Tolypeutes matacus. The sequence goes on along the minus strand of JAKSZT010054466.1, from coordinate 7,167,432 downwards.
TTGAAAAATTATATGCCAACAAGAATGAAAATTTAGAGGAAATGGACAAGTTTCTAGAAACCCACGAACAGCCGACATTGATGAAAGAAGAAATAGATTAACTCAACAGCCCAATTACAAGTAAAGAGATAGACTCAGTCATTAAAAACCTCCCAACTAAGAAGAGTCCAGGACCAGATGGCTTCACAGCTGAATTCTACCCAACATTCCGGAAAGAGCTAACACCAATTCTACTTAAGCTCTTCCAAAAAATAGAAGTAGAAGGAATACTACCTAACTCATTCTATGATGCCAACATTACCCTAATACCAAAACCAAATAAAGATACCACAAGAAAGGAAAATTACAGACCAATTTCCCTAATGAACCTAGATGCTAAAATCCTTAACAAAATACTTGCTAATCACATTCAACAACATATCAAAAGGATTATACACCATGACCAAGTGGGTTTCAACCCAGGTATGCAAGGATGGTTCAATATAAGAAAATCAATCAATGTAATACACCACATAAACAAACTGAAAGAAAAAAATCACATGATCATCTCCATAGATGCAGAAAAAGCATTCGACAAAATACAGCACTCTTTCCTCATAAAAACACTACAAAAGATAGGAATAGATGGAAACTTTCTGAAAATGATAAAGGGTATATATGAAAAACCCAAAGCTAACATCATTTTCAACGGTGAAATCCTAAAAGCCTTCCCTCTGAGATCGGGAACAAGACAAGGATGCCCACTATCACCACTCCTATTTAACATTGTCTTAAAAGTACTTGCACGAGCACTGAGACAAGAAAAGGACATAAAAGGCATCCAGATTGGAAAAGAAGTAGTAAAAATTTCATTATTTGCAGATGACATGATCCTATACATAGAAAGCCCTGAGAAATCGACAACAAGGCTTCTAGAACTTATAAAGGAGTTCAGTAATGTTGCAGGCTATAAGATCAATGCTCAAAAATCAGTAGCATTTCTATACACCAATAACCAGCAAACTGAGGAGGAAATCAGGAAAAAAATACCATTTACAATAGTAAACAAAAGAATCAAATACCTAGGAATAAATTTAACTAAAGATGTAAAGGACTTATATACAGAAAACTACACAACACTGTTAAAAGAAATCAAAGAAGACTTAAATAAATGGAAAAATATTCGCTGTTCATGGATGGGAAGACTAAACATCATCAAGATGTCTATCCTACCCAAACTAATCTACAGATTTAATGCAATCCCAATAAAAGTCAACACTATATTTTTTAAGGAACTGGAAAAACTAACCACAAAATATATTTGGAGAGGCAAGAGGCCCCGAATTGCCAAAGATATATTGAAAAAGAAAAATGAAGTTGGAGGTATCACATTACCTGACTTTAAAACATACTACAAAGCTACAGTGATCAAAACTGCATGGTATTGGCACAAGGATAGACCTACTGACCAATGGAACCGGATTGAGAGTTCTGATATAGATCCTCGAATATACAGTCATCTGATATTTGACAAGGCAACGAAACCCACTCAGTTGGGAGAGAGTGGCCTCTTTAACAAGTGGTGCTTGGAGAACTGGATATCCATATCCAAAAGAATGAGAGAAGAATACCATCTCACACCTTATACAAAAATCAACTCAAGATGGATCAAAGATCTAAATATAAGAGCCAAAACCATAAAAACCTTGGAAGATAATGTAGGGAAGCATCTACAGGACCTTGTAATAGGAAATGGTTTCATGAATTTCACACCCAAAGCACGAGCAGCAAGAGAAAAAATTGATAAATGGGATCTCCTCAAAATTAAAAACTTCTGCACCTCTAAGGATGTTATTAAGAAAATAAAAAGGCAACCTACCCAATGGGAAAAAATATTCGGCAACCATGTATCTGATAGGAGCCTAATATCCTGCATATATAAAGAAATCCTTCACCTCGAAAATAAAAGGACAAACAACCCATATAAAAAATGGGCAAGTGACCTGAAAAGACACTTCTCCAAGGAAGAAATACAAATGGCTAAAAAGCACATGAAAAAATGCTCAACATCACTTGCTATCAGGGAAATGCAAATCAAAACTACAATGAGATACCATCTTACACCCATCAGAATGGCAGCTATTAAAAAAACAGGAGACACTAAATGTTGGAGAGGATGTGGAGGAATAGGAACCCTCATCCACTGCTGGTGGGACTGCGGTATGGTCCAGCCACTGTGGAGGACAGTTTGGCGGTTCCTCAGAAAACTAGCAATAGATCTTCCGTATGATCCAGCAATTCCACTGCTGGGTATATACCCAGAAGAACTGAAAACAAAAATACAAACAGATATATGCACACCAATGTTCATAGCGGCATTGTTCACCATTGCCAAAAGTTGGAATCAGCCCCGGTGCCCATCAACAGACGAATGGATAAGCAAAATGTGGCACATACATACAATGGAATATTACTCAGCGGTAAGAAGGAACAAAGTGCTAACACATGGAATAACGTGGATGAATCTTGAAGACCTTATGTTGAGTGAAGCAAGCCAGGCACTGAAGGATGAACAGTATATGACCTCACTGATCTGAACTGAGGAAAGTGAGCAGTCTCTGAGAACCATTGTCTGAAAGATAGGTTAACAAAGGAGAGTAAGAGAAGAGCAGGCTTTGAGCCATCTCCCATATGGACATAATCTATGGTAAAGGGATAGAGTGTGGTTGCATGTTGGGGGATGGGGCAGATGAGTGGTGGTGTTCCTGGGTTTGGTGGTGCAGCACTGGGGGGGAGGGGTGGATTAGGAAGGGCCGGTTCAAATCCCCAGGGCATGTAAATGTGAATCTTGACATTCCATGGGTTGGGAGAGGGGGTATCACGGGCCCTGGGGGGCTAGGGAGAAGGGAACAGTCAAGATCTAATGGGTTGTTTGGTGGTCATGGGGAAGGTTTTTCATTACCTTACAGTAATGGACACAGGACATGGTAAATATCATCAAAATTATTAAACTGTATCATCTAAATTGTAAACTATACTGTAAATCACTGACAATGTTTAGTTGCTATATTTTGCTATCTGCATAACAGTTATAACAATGCTAACAACCAAAAAAAAAAAAAAAAAAAGGAGGGGGAGTTAATATGGGGGGGGGAAGGGGGGGTGGTTTGGTATCTGGGAGTCTCCGGCACTCCGTGTGTGACTTTGCTGTGACCTAAAACTTCTTTGAAAATTAAATGAAAAATTGGGAGACAATGGGGATTGAGAGGAGGAAGGTGTCATGGCACACCAGACATCCGATAACACAGTGATAAAGGGAAGGAAAAAGGGGAAAAGGGAAGAGAGAAAGGAAAAAAATGAATATATATATATATATATTTTAAAGGCATTTCCTTTGCTTTTTTGCCCATTTTTTGAATGTCCCAATCCACTAATTATATTTTATTTTGTTTTGTTCTTTGTTTGATTATTTGTTTTTTTTTTCCTTCTCTCTCTCTCTTTTTTTTTTTCCCCTGAGTTTCCTTATGTTTGTCTCTTGCATGTAAGCTTATCACACTTGTTTCTTTTTCCTAGTAAGTGTATTTGATTATTTTATGGACTAAATGTTCATGGAGGATTTGGATCACAGAAGGGTTACAATGGGTACTGCGGGGGATTATTGGGG